>JANAVB010025000.1:5208896-5381064 GCA_029216955.1 Iris pallida | reverse complement strand
TTTTAAATAACTTCTCACCATTGTCTATTAATCTCGAGTTAAGTTTTGGATTCAAAAGTTCCTCTCAATCGTTGACTATAATATCCATGAATAAGGATTATAAGATTTACGTTTTTGACTTCGATCATTATCCTTCCTAACTGTCACGACCCGTTGCCCAATTTGTTGGGCCGGGCCGATCATGTCCTGCTACGCTTGGTCAAAGCGTAGTAAGCTGTTATAAGAATAGACATAAAGAATCTAAGCAGCTAACAGTTCTAAAACCATATTTAATTTCATCACAACACAACATCTATAAGCGAGGTAAATAAGCACAGACTTAATAATACATAACCAATGTAACTAACTGGAGACAAAGTCCAGTATCCAATATAAGTACCGACAAAGTCTAAGTCCCAAAAACAAGAAAGATAACTAAGCAGGTTCCCCGCTGGGGCCTTTACTGGAGCAAAGGCCAGGTCCTCAAAATTAGTGCCATAATAGTAACACATAACATTTCATCCTCGAAAGTGAACCTACAACGTTATCCTGTCAGGACGGAGCAAGTACAACCTCTACAACTAAAATACTGAACCTATAATGAAAGATGTACAACAGAATCATGGTGTGATAGTCTATAAAACAGAAAATACTGAACATGGCCTCATGTACAACTGGGATCACATATCATAGTAACACAGGAATTATGGCATCTATCTCATGCCGTATCACAATCATGTCATATCATAATCTATCATGGCAAGGATACATATGTCATATAGACAGATGTATATATAATGTTTAAAACTGGAGCAGTACGTGATCGGTCAAGAGGTGCTGAGGGTGGAGTGCCACCAGTAAGAACAATATGTACTTCCGTACATGCCTAAATGTACACACGTACAAGTGCCTCGGATATTGGCCTCTGGCAAGGTCTACATGCATAATGTCGGCCCTACACGGCTCAAGGTCGTAGCGTGGGGCTATGATCACATACTCAACTATCAGTTTCCCCATAACCCATATTCTAACATGTGAGAGATACGAGAACAGTGAAACATGTGGGAATACTGGGAGCAGTACAAAACATGGTGAATACTCAGAGCCATATAAAGCATAGTGAAACATGTGCTGAGAACCAGTAAGAAGCATGTGAAGATAGATAACTGTCCTAAGCATGGTAGGGACCAATTTAATATAACATGTGAAGTTTAACTTGCAGTTATTCAGAAAGCAGTATTTTAACAGGTTAATACATGTTCTAGCATTAAAGACAGTAATGAGTGTGTATGTACTTGTCTCGAGCAACAGCAAGAATTAGTACGAAGATATAGATGTCCGGTGTCCTGTCATAATGATATACAACTCAGTTCTAAGCTATGTTCAATATACACTAGTGGTGTGACACGACTCCTGACTGGATACTAGCCCAGTGGGAACCTAGCATAAAAGTCTAATGTGGAGTGCCACTATACACAAACTAACTTCCTAGGATCTATACACTAGTGTAGGAGGTGTCCAATACTACAATAACTCAAAAGAACACAAAACATTACAATCTAATTATTCAATAATTAAATCAAACTGTACACTAAGTTCCAACAATTTTAGAGATAGACAAAAGCTAAATATATATAAAATAAGTACCAAATGATCCTTGTTAATTATAGAAATTTATACTAATTTTTCTGGAATTTATAAACCTTCATAAATATTTATTAAAAATTAGCAAACGTAATATACTGAAAATGATTCTGTTTTCCCATTTTTTAAAATACCAAAATACTTATTAAATACTGGAAAATTTTTAATAAATTATCTAAATTAACATAGTATTTAAATACATTTTTCCCAGATTTTTACAGTAATTAAAATATATATAAATTCAAAACCAGAAAGTAACAATTTATGGAAAATAATTAATTAGAAATTAAGGATGATACATAAACAAAATCTACAGATGTTGTCGGATGATAAATAAATATCACCAACGTGTCCAGAACGGTCAAATCAGCTAGGATAGCCTACCCATAGTCCAATTTAGACACAGGGGCAAAACGGTAATTTTGGGTCAAAATGATGTCCGTCGTTGGACACACTTTGTACCGAAAACGTGTCAGAATAGAAGTCTACAAAACCTAGCAAATTATATTCCACGAATCCAGAATGATGATACGAACCCAACGGTATGTCCGAAATGGATTCCGATGTGCCGATCTCAAAATGATACGTTGACGCGACACTTGTATCCGGTTTGCACGAAAATGCGTGCCGGAGCAAATGTCTTCAAAACTCAGCAAATTATATGTCAACGAGTCCAGAATGACGATACGAACTCAACGGTATCCGGAATTGGATTCCGATGAGCCGATCTCAAAGTGACCCGTTGACTCGGAAAGTGGGACCCGCTTTGCACCGAAATACGTGCCAGGGCCCACGTTCTACAAATCAAGCAAACTTTTTATGAAACATGCCAGAACGATGCCACGAGTCTACTGGTGGTGTCAGAATTGAATCGGAGTCCCGGATTCAAAAATGGAATTTAACAAGTGCAAATTAAAAAATTCGGACGGCCAACTTTGGCGTCGAATTCGACCGACCAAACGTGCTTATATGAAACGAAACCTAAGAAGGCAGGAAGAGGTTATACCAGCTGTGCACCGGAAATGACGCGCACAAAACGGAGCTGCGACGACGAGATCAACCCGCGAAGTTGGCGTCACAAAACTGTCCAAAAATAGTTCAATTTAAAACGTCAACTTGGTGGCCAGTTTTTGAAGTATCAAACGAGGTAATTAACGGACGAAAATTGAGAGAAGTGAAGAGATATATACCGAGATTGCGACGGAGCAAAAAGTTTGCCGATCCAACGGTCGGATCTCCCGAAAAACGCACGTAAAGTCGCTGCAACGGGGCCCATTTCCGAGTTCAAAACTCGCGCGTGCCGATGGGATTTCGACGTAAACGCAGGAATAGCCTATTTGGCTCGTCGGGGAAGAGGAGGACGGCGAAGGGGAGCTCGCCCATGGGTCGTGCGCCGGTGGGGGGAGTCGCCGGTGGCCGGTGGCTGCCGCGGTGGCGCGCGCCATGCGCCTACGCGCGCGGGGGTGCGCTACTGCCACTGCTCCTGCTGTGTGGCCGCGCGGCCTGGCCTGGCAGCGGCTAGGCCAGAGCACGGCGAGGACGCGGTGGCGGTGTCGTGCGGGTGGTGGTTCGAGTGGTGGTGGTTTGAGTGGTGGTGGCTCGGGTGAAGGTGGTTTGAGTTGTGGTGGCTTGGTGATGATGGTGTTAGTAATGGTGATGGTGATGTTGATGTGAAGAGGATGAGAAGGAGGAAGAGGTGATGGGGAGAAGAATGGTGAGGGTGTTCGGCTGTGGAGGGGTGGTGGTGTGTTGTGTGGTTTGAAAAATAAAGAGAGAGAGTGGGAGTTAGTGTAAATAAATATAAGAGAGAGAGAAGAGTAGAGAGAGAGAGAAAGGAAGATATTTGAGAGAGGGGAGAGAGTAGTCGGCTAGAATAGGGGGGAGTGTTGTGTGCTGTGTGTTGTAAAGAAAGGGGAGGGGGTGATGTATGTGAGTGTTTTAAGGAGGAGAGAGAAAGGGAGATATTTATATATATATATATATATATATATATATATATATATATATATTTATATATATATATATATATGTATATATATAAATATGTAGGATATTTGAAAAGTAGAGAGAGAGATATTTTTAATAATAGGAAAAATAGAAAAATTATGTGGGGTACTTGGACAGTCATGAGAGGACAACGTGGAGCTTGGGTTCGGGTTCGGTCGAGCCGGGTCGGGTCAAAATTGGACAGGGTACAATAATCGAATTAAATATGTATTTATGATCACGGGTAAATAAATAATATGCGGGGACTCCAATAAATAGGACACAAGTTTCATGTGGGTAGTAGGCTTCGTATGGGTCACGTCCATACTTTGGGTTGACAGGTTGGATCGATGTCGGGTCCCGAAATTAAATTAGAAAATAAATCAGGTTTCACGGTAGATAATTAATTGGCCTAAATTGAACCGAAAGTTGTGCGAAGGAAATGGAGCACAAAATGGAGTGTCTGAGTGGGACACGAAGGTCATGGGTGAAGAGCGTCTCGAGTAGATCATTCATGAGAAGTTGGTTCTGAGAAAACGACTGGTCTCGTGCTCCTAAATTAAAAGTCACGGCAACGTGTAAACGACGATCAAAAATAAAAGTGGGAATAATTATTCAATGATTAATTGGTCTAAGTTGACCCGAAGTTGCGCGATACAAAAAGAGCACAAGGGAATAAGTTCAAGTGGGACAGGATATATCAAAATAAAGATAATCTTGTCTACTCCAAAATCAATGAAGAGAGTTTACAAAGATTGGCATCCCTGACGCTCCAGAAGTCAAAGTCATGGAAAGGTACATTAATGATCTAAACAATTAAATAATAAAACATTTATCGAAAATAATTTATTAGAAAAATAAAAAATAAATCCTGAAATTCAGGGGGCTTACATCCTACCCACCTTACAAAAATTTCGTCCTCGAAATTAAAATCATCCCATATGTCAAACTATAACATGTAGCTGCTCTGACTACAATACTCAATCTGCTATCCTTGTAATCATCTCTTTTGTTTCTCTTTACAATCTTTTTGGTTCAGGTTCAACAAAGTCCTTCTATCAAAAACAACGTCATATATCCTTTAGAATCTTCCACACTAACATGAAACATTTATGTATACCCTAAACTATAGGTCATTCTCTGGGTATGTTTATAAACCTATAATGCTTAATCATCAACCATATTTCCAACCTCAATTGTAAATTATGGATTTCCTTATCATATCCTAAGTATCCTTATTTCATCAATCCACAGTTCCTTAGCATCATTTGTCGTCAATCCTTTCCTACAGCTTCTCCTGGAAATCATACTTTCAATTCTTATTCTTGGCGTAGAGCCTCTTTCTTTTTACTCAACAAGTCCTCCGAATATAAATCCTCGATTTCAAAACTCCCGATTTATTAATTACCAATGTACATATGTCTTTGTCTTGTTCCTTGTCCTTTTAACTTATATCTTTTCGATCTCGTATGCAATACGATAACTCATTCTAACTTATTCTATATCAATCCACATATCGATCTACCCTTTAATCACCTGTAATCAGCTATAGGTAACCAACCAAAATTCTACAAATGCTAAATCCTCAATTTGCTAAACACAAGATTCTAATCCTTAATCCATAGTCATAACAATATACTATCTCATTTATCCATCTTAGATACCCTATCATCGAGTCATAATACCAATACAATCGTTCTTAATGGTTTCCAAGTCTACTACAGTCAGTCGCTTATACTTGTCCTATAAGCTTAATCTAACTAATCCTTAGGAAAGTACTTATCACAAACACACAATACATTTATAGTTATACTACAGGATCAGTCAACAAGGTTTGGCTATTTCGGTCGCCTATGAAGCAGAAGGTAACATGGCCTAAGACTGGGTTAAGCAATCCATAACAGTGTCCAAACAAGTTAAAGGTCAAGCAAGACAGAAAAGTTTGTTAGAATATCTCCAAGAATGGTACGGAGACAACGAGATGCATAACGAGAAGAATTTTCCAAGAGGTTAACGAAGAAGAGTTTAGTCAAGTCATAGGAAAGATAGAACACAAAAATAATTATGTCCAAAAAGATAACATGAAAACAATCCTGTTGGAGAATCCTAGAGAACCTATAATCCTAGTTGTAGATGTAGATAGAACAGAGTTAATCAAGACGGGGAAGAATGATAATAAGAATTTATTCTTGCTCAATCGATCATAACGAAGTGAACCAAGCTGAGATATGATCTGATAACCATATACGTCTTCCTGAAATCATGTTGTCAGAATTTTCGCCCCACCAGTAAGCTTATATGCAATAAACGAGGGAGTCCATAACTAAGGTATACACCCTATAGTCATATCATCTAGATTCCTTACCACGCCAACCGGTATGGCTGCAAGAAAATCTAAATTCTATGAATAGGATAGTATATCCAAAATCAGGCTCTATGTTTTTGTCATACCAGCTAATATGGCTGCGATAAATTCTAAACTCCATAAATAAAACAGACGTTTACCTTATCAGAATATATCACAATTTAATCCACAAAATTTATCACGATGCAAGATCAAAGTCAACAACGAAAATCAGGAATTAAATTCAACAACGAATTTAAAAGAGAGTAAATGGAAACATGTGAAAACAGATTTCTAGGTAAGATTAGAGTAAGATCCTCAGGGGTCATCCCAAGGGTACAAACTTGGTCTAAATTGTAACATACTAAATTTCAAACAAGATACTAAATACAGTAAACGGTCCTATGCTGTGATGAGTTCTCCTATGTTGCAATCATAGAAATCCTCTAGGTGTTCTAAATGTTATTCCTAGTGTTAACAAGTTGTTCTAGATCCTAATTGCAGGCATGCTTGGTACAATAACGTAACCAAACAACTTAAGTCTGGACCTGCATGGGCCACCAAAAAAATATGTCACGACCCGTTACCCAATTTGTTGGGCCGGGCCGAGTCATGTCCAGCCTACGCTTGGTCAAAGCGTAGTAAGCTGTTCTAAGAATAGACAATAAAGAATCTAAGCAGCTAACAGTTCTAAAACCATGTTTAAAGTTCATCACAACACAGCATCTATTAGCGAAGGTAAATAAGCACAGACTTAATAATACATAACCAAAGTATCTAACTAGAGACAAAGTCCAGTATCCAAATATAAGTACAGACAAAGTCTAAGTCCCAAAACACAAGAAAGATAACTAAGCAAGGTTCTCCGCTAGGGCCTCTACTGGAGCAAAGGCCAGGTCCTCAAAATCAGTGCCATAATATGTAACACATAACATTTCATCCTCGAAAAGTGAACCTACAACGTTATCCTGTCAGGACGGGAGCAAGTACAACCTCTACAACTAAAATACTGAACATATAATGAAAGAGATATACAACAAGAATCATGGTGTGATAAGTCTATAAAATAGAAAATACTGGAAACATGGCCTCATGGTACAACTGGGATCACAGTATCATAGTAACACAGGAATCATGGCATCTATCTCATGCCGTATCATAATCATGTCATATCATAATCTATCATGGCAAGGATACATATGTCATATAGACAGATGTATATATAATATTTAAAACTTGAGCAGGTACGTGATCGGTCAAGAGGTGCTGAGGGTGGAGTGCCACCAGTAAGAACAATATGTACTTCCGTATATGCCTAAATGTACACACGTACAAGTGCCTCGGGATATTGGCCTCTGGCAAGGTCTACATGCATAATGTCGACCCTACACAGCTCAAGGTCGTAGCGTGGGGCTATGATCACGTACTCAACTATCAGTTTCCCCATAACCCATATTCTAACATATGAGAGATACGAGAACAGTGAAACATGTGGGAAATACTGGCAGCAGTATAAGCATGGCAGGTACTGGGAGCAGTACAAAACATGTGAATACTCAGAGCCATATAAAGCATAGTGAAACATGTGCTGAGAACCAGTAAGAAGCATGTGAAGATATGATAACTGTCCTAAGCATGGTAGGGACCAATTAAATGTAACATGTGAAGATTTAACTTGCAGTTATTCAGAAAGCAGTATTTTAACAGGGTTCATACATGTTCTAGCATTAAAAGACAGTAAATGAGTGTGTAGATGTACTTGTCTCGAGCAAAGCAAGAATACTAGTACGAAGAAATAGATGTTCGGTGTCCTATCAATAATGATATATAAACTCAGTTCTAAGCTATGTTCAATAATACACTAGTGGTGTGACACGACTCCTGACTGGATACTCGCCAAGTGGGGACCTAACATAAAAGTCTAATGTGGAGTGCCACTATACACAAACTAACTTCCTAGGATCTATACACTAGTGTAGGAGGTGGTCCAATACTACAATAACTTAAAAGAACACAAAACAATACAAGTCATAATTATTCAATAATTAAATCAAACTGTACACTAAGTTCCAACAATTTTAGAGATAAACAAAAGGCTAAATTATATATAAAATAAAGTACCAAAATGATCCTTGTTAATTATAGAAATTTATACTAATTTTTCTGGAATTTATAAACCTTCATAAATATTTATTAAAAATCAGCAAACGTAAATATACTGAAAATGAGTTCTGTTTTCCCATTTTTATAAAATACCAAATGTACTTATTAAATACTGGAAAAATTTTAAAAAATTATCTAAATTAACATAGTATTTAAATAAATTTTTCCCAGATTTTTACAGAAATTAAAATATATATAAAAATTTAAAACCAGAAAGTAACAATTTATGGAAAAATAATTAATTAGAAATTAAGGATGATACATAAACAAAATCTACAAATATTGTCGGATGATAAAATAAATATTACCAACGTGTCCAGAACGGTCAAATCAGCTAGGATAGCCTACCCATAAGTCCAATTTAGACACAGGAGCAAAACGGTAATTTCGGGTCAAAATAATGTCCGCCGTTGGACACACTTTAGGTTGACAGGTTGGATCGATATCGGTTCCCGAAATTAAATTGGAAAATAAATCAGGTTTCACGGTAGATAATTAATTGGCCTAAATTGAACCGAAAGTTGTGCGAAGGAAATGGAGCACAAAATGGATTGTCTGGGTGGGACACGAAGGTCATAGGTGAAGAGCATCTCGAGTAGATCATTCATGAGAAGTTAGTTCTGAGAAAAACGACTGGTCTCGTGCTCCTAAATTAAAAGTCACGGCAACATGTAAACGACGATCAAAAATAAAAGTGGGAATAATTATTCACTGATTAATTGGTCTAAGTTGACCCGAAGTTGCGCGATACAAAAAGAGCACAAGGGAATGAGTTCAAGTGGGACAGGATATATCAAATGAAGATAATCTTGTCTACTCCAAAATCAATGAAGAGAGTTTACAGAGATTGGCATCCCTGACGCTCCAGAAGTCAAAGTCATGGAAAGGTACGTTAATGATCTAAACAATTAAATAATAAAACATTTATCGAAAATAATTCATTAAGAAAAATAAAAATAAATCCTGAAATTCAGGGGGCTTACACTAACCAATTGTTTTTCCTTCCAAGAAGTTGATCTTATACTTGAAAAACAGATACTTGCACTTTTTCTATCTTTATTAACTTGTATGATATTTTAAACTCCTTTGATATTATTGGGGATATAGTTGGAATAATTTTGATGACTTGCGATGACAAGACAGCAGCACACTATCGTCACTTATTTGAATTATCGAGACTACGGGTTAACTGCAGCCAGCAGCGCACTGGCGTGGCATGACCCCTAAGTTCAAATAATTTCAAGTAAGCATGGGTGATCTAACATTATTAAAATTATGTCTTTTTCGTCTTATTTCATCCTTAAGTTGTTATGTCAAGATTAGATAGAGTTGATAGGGTATTCGTTATCGCAACATAGCTTGAGTTGTGGAACTAAGGGTTTAATGCAACTAGCTGTACACTGGCGAGGCATAAATTCTTGGTAAAATAACTTCGATTATGTCTACGAGTTTGGAATACCATAGAGACTACCTCTTATTGGCATATAACTATTAAGTTTTCCAATTGATTTGTGCTTATTCCTAGTCACAATCTTCTCAATAAACCGGTAATTCTTCCTTCCTTTCTTATCCTTCTATTTTTTCAGATTGTAATCTTTTAATGTAATTTCGATTGGATTCCTAAACTTATCTAGATTTTGATTCTAAACTCGTGCCTAAATAATTGTGGATAAATATTTTAAGTATAACGAAACGATTTTGGATTTGATCATCCTTGAACGATTTCGATCATGACTAGACTCCTTTTATTATATTTCGATCGAGTCAATTCGTATCCTTTTCTTGGTTTGATTCTACAATCATGCCTAAACAGTTTTGCTTAACTAATTAATCGTTCCTAAACATATTTGATCACGACTAAGCTCTTGACTATAATCATAATCGTGCATATATTTCAAATCAATTATTGCTAATGTTATATTTTGCATTCCATTTTGATCATGACTATTTTGACCTTGTTCATGCTCGTGCCAACTTTCTAATTTTATTATGCAAGGATGATTTGCATGATTAACCTTGATCGTGACTGTATCTTAACTTATATCTATGGGACTATAGCCTTATTTAGATTGCATCTAGAATCTTGATCATTCTTTAGAAATTCGGTCGTAACTAGACCATGTTGACTGTAATTGGATCATGTCAAATCATTTCAATTTAAATCATTCTTAAATATTTAGTTGTCAACTAGACCATTTTGATTGAATATTGATCGTGCCCAATTCACACTCTCCTTTTGTCTATTATCTTTATCATTTTGATCATATCCATGATTACGCGTGACTAATTAGATCATGAATCATATCACTCCCTTGATTATACCATTCGTCGTTTTATTCATATCAATTAAAAATTTGGTTTCTTGATTATTCTTCATAGTCGTACCTAATCATGTCCTTTAAAATTTCTAGAGTAAATTATTCTAAGGTCGGTAGGTCGTAAGCCCACTTTTCGTTTTCTTATATTTTTCATTTAGTTTATTTTAGTTTAATTATTTTTCCAAATCGGGAAATAATTTTTATTCTATTTCTATTTTAGATAGTTTGGAAAAAAGGGAGAGATTTGCAAAATTTTAGAAGATATTTTATTCTAGGATTATTTGAATTACTATTTTATCAAGAGTTATATTAAATTCAAATTATTACTATATTATTTTAGAAGATATTGTATTCGTGAAAAATATACAGCTATAAATATCTGAATTATTCTTAACAATATTTTGACAATTGATTTTATTACAAGGATTATTTAAAGTAAAAAGTATTATTTTAGACTATATTTTATGATTAATTTGGGGTATGATTGGGTCAAATTCCTAGTTCCCAAAACCCCCAACCATCCAAATCCCTATCCCTAATTCCCAAAATCAATTCCACATCCCTAACCCTAGATTCCCTTTTAAGGAGTTTCAAAATTTTTTTATTCATTTATTCATTCACATATTTTATTTGTCGGGGTGGAAGGCAGATTTCGTCGATACCTTGTTTATGATTATTTTCCTTAGTAAACTTGTTTCAAAATTAAAGTTGAGAGCATTTTAGGACTTTTAGAGTTTCAAATACTTTCTTCCTATTTTATTTATTTTGTTCGATTAATTTCTTTTTTCATAAATTTCTACTAACTTTTACCAATCCACCAAGTCTGCCTATCCTAGTAGTCCTTAAATTCGAGGACGAATTTATTTCTAAGATGGGTATATTTGTAATCGCCCTTCCCAAAATTTTAATATATTTTATTTTATTTGAATTATAATTTCTAGAATTTTAATAAATAATTAATTAGATAATTATTACGGTAGATGAATTTAGCCACGGTTGAGTTTTGAAGGACCAGACGACTAGGAATCATGGCACGGATAGTGCATTGGTGTGCCTTGACTAGTATTTCAGCTATAACAGGGAAGGCCGAGCTATAAGTATGTCCCGACTAAGAAAGCCAGGCCAAGTTACGAGTTGATCCCGATAAATAATAAATTAGTTATCTATTAATATTATGACTTATAGGAAATCTGGTTGTGCCGATTTAGCTCGGACTGGACCCGCACCAAGCCCAAACCCATGTAGACATGTAGTACGTCCAAAAGATGTCTATGTAGATAATTATTGGTGTAGTTTAATTACTGTAATTATTTAGTGGGTAAATAAGTATTTCTTATATAAAAGAGTTTTTATATAATAAATAAGATGCTAAGAATAAATTACAAGATTTTGGGTTTTAGGATATGTTATAGGTATATGTTATATAAGTATCTACATGGGTACACATATATACATGTATATACATCAATTTAGATATATAAATAGGTTTATAGAATACGAGAATTAGGCTTTATATATATATACACATCAATATAAATTAAATTTATTTATATAAATTTTATATATATAGAATTATGATTTTATATAGTGAAAATATTGATTATATTTAAAATATTTTATCGTCTGTATGGAATTTGTGGTATATATATATATGTATAAATATAAGGATGTATATGTAAAGGTATATGTGTGTATATATATATATATATAAATATATATATATATATATATATATATATATATATATATATATATATATATATATATATATATATATATATATATATATATTTTATATATATATATATATATATATATATATATATATATATATATATATATATATATATATATATATATATATATATAAAGAGAGAGAGAGAGAGAAAACAAAACCAACCCAGCCCAGCCCTGGCCGAACTCCTCCAACCCGAGCCCGCACAGTAACCCAACCCATCTCCTCTCTGTTCCATATATAATCGAGTATGTAAACGAGAGAGAGTTTGTGAATCTCTCGAAAACCCAAACCCTAAACTCGACGCAGCCGCCACCACTACTCCTTGGCAGCCACCCCGGTCCTGCACACCGTCGGGGGCAGCCACCGCTGGCCGGAGGCCGGCCACGTGCGGGCAAATAGCAGCGCTGGCAGCAGTCACAGCAGCCCTGCGCAGACCACTTCGCGACGAGTTTTTGCAACGCATGGCTGATCTTTTGGCGATCTATCTTTTTAGGTATGGCCATAACATATACGATTTAGAATCCTTTCAAATAGTTTAAATTTAGATGCTTCAGATAACTCGAAAAATTGACCTAAAATTGATGCAAAAATCTGTTTCTAGACAGACACATAATAGCCCCGACAACCACATTGGAAGGCGAGTTTCTGCCATACCAAGATGAATATTAAAAACCTGTTTGAATAGGTTTGTAAACTACATATCCAAGATTAGAACTGTACTTTTAGTTTTAATTTTAATTTACTAGACAGTAAGATTTTTTTTTGTGAAAATCGAGAAAAACTGTTTTCAAAATAGTAAATTTCAATAAAAACCTTCGATACGACGTGAGTCCCGTCAATCCGGGCGACGTTGTCACGAACCGAAAGCATCGAAAGATGCGTAATATCTTTGTGGACGTGTGGGCTTTGACGGAATTCAAATTGGTTGCGTGTGCGTGACGAATTTGATGCGTATCTATCAAAATTCACTGTATCGATCTTTTTGTAAATTTTCTAATTACTTTGTGCACATTCGTCAAATCGAGACGAAACTTACGCCAACAGGACCATATCATTTTTTTGGTCATGTATGCCAAGTTTGGTCCAATTCTGAGACAATTGACCGGATTACCGTTTTGCGGGCCCCACGATCCGACTCAACGGGCAATTTTGTGCACAGCCCGTCGGAATCCAACTTTGGACATATGGTTGAGTTCGTATCGAAAAAATGGACCTGTAGATATATAGTTTGACGACTTTAGAGATCATTGACTCTGGCACGCTTTTCGGTGCAAAACGGGTCCAACGGCGGACATCGTTTTGGCCCAAAATTTCCGTTTTTCCCTTGTGTCCAGAATTGGACTTAAGAACAGGCAAATCTAGCTAATTTGACTATTCTGAAAATATTGGTAATATTTATTTCAGCATCCGGAGACTTTTGCATGTGTTGACTTTAGTGACTCATCTAAGTGGTTGTACTATCAGTTTTACCAGCACATGACCTCAGGCGAGTACATCTCTGATAGTTTTCATATTTGATTATCTCTATGAATCATGTACGTAGTAGTATTTTACATTAATATTTATTGGTTCTTGACACGATGTTACACGAGATAGTAGTTATGGATTCTTTACATGTTGTTCGTGACCAATCTATTACCGTGTTCGTGACCTGTTTGGATCGATGAGTACTAGCCGGGCGGGAAAATACTCTAAACATGTAAACAAACCCAAAATTATTCTTGCCTAATAGCAGTCGCACACTTCACGTGCGGATTGGCGGATCTTATTCGTACCTAATAGCAGTCGCACATTTTATGTGCGGGGTGCCGGATTTACCCTTAGCCGTTTAAATGTCGAAGTAGTATTTCAACTCACTAGATAGATACAGTTTCTGGTTCTACATTTCTAATACTCACTTGTCATTTTCACCATGCTCAGTTTTTGCCATGATTCCATGCTTATCTTTTTGACGTATATTTCACTATTATTTACAGATTTATGGATTTTGTCATTTATTGAATCTGTTGTGAGAATGTACTCGTTCCATTCCTAACTGGAAACCAACATTTTTCAGGTTAGTTGTGGCTTCACTTAGCATTGGGAGATACGGGTGTACTTGTAGGCAGAAACCTAGAAATTAGATAGAAGTGATATCATTTTCATTACTTGTAAGAACTTTGTACGTTTCTTTAAATATAAAATCTTGTAATAATTTATATATTTGATTTAATAATGTGAATGAGCAATAAATATTATATTTTGTGATTTTGAGCATCTTGGCGGTAACAACATTCTACCACCGACTCTGCGGCGTAGGCTGGCTTGGATACGTCTCATTTCTGAAAAACGGGTGCGGGTCGTGACATAGACGTAGTATATATACACTAATCTGAATATTTATAGAATGATAATACTATTATCATTTCAAATTATTATTATTATTATTATTATTATTATTATTATTATTATTATTATATTATTATTATTATTATTATTATTATTATTATAGTTTCAGCCAAACCCAAAGCCAATAAAATTTTCAATTATACTTTTTTTTCCTACACTTAATCCCAACCCAAATATGGGAACCAACCTCAGCCCAAGCCCAACCCGTTCATCTAATACCCATATCAATATATATTCACACAAACACATAGGTATATATATATATATATATATATATATATATATATATATATATATATATATATATATATATATATATCCACACATAGAAAACTAAAACCTATTCCTTCTTTCTTCACCCTCATGCGCGTGAGCAGTCGCCTCGACGTGTGAACAGCAACCAACAGGCGCAACCCACAACCGCCGTGACCATCCCGGCCGTCGAACAGTGTGCCTCCCTCTCCCGCGCGTGCGTGCGCGCACAGCCGCATGGCCACGCGGCCAAGGCAGCAGCAACAACGGAGGCAGCAGTAGCGGTGGAAGCAACCGCAGGGCCGCCACCTCCCCAGCGAGCCACCACCATGCACGACCGCTGCCATGTTGCACACGACTAGGCGCGACCAACACGTGGTCGGTGTGTATGAGCACGCGGATGCAACGCTGTACACCTCGCCAACCGCCAGCAAAACGGAATCAGAATAACGTTTCATCGCGGCAACTTCACGCACATGTTTTAGACAATTCGACTGTTGAATCGTCGATCCGAATCCTCCGTCTCAATCTTGGTATATATCCCTTTGGTCACCTAAAATTTCATCCGTTAATTCGATCGTTTGATAGATCAAAACTGGCCACCAAGTTGGCCGTTTAAATTACGTTTAATTTGGGCAGATTCGTGGAGCCAACTTTGCGGGTTCATTTCTCTCTCGTCGAAGCTTCGGGTGACGAACCACCAACTCCAGTGCACAGCAGGTATAACCAATTTCGTGCCATTAAAATTTTAGTTTCATAGGATGTCGTTTGGTTGGTTGAAATCGAGACCAATGATGGCCATTCGAAATCGTAATTTCTAACATGTAAAATTATGATTTTGAATCCAGGACATCGGATTCCAAATCCGACACCACCATTGGACTCGTGGCGTCGTTCTAGCCCAAATTGATATATAATTTTTCAAATTTGGACACCTTTGTCCTGTCATATTTTTTGGTGCAAAGCGTGTCCAATGGTGGATACCGTTTTGATCCGAAACTATGGTTTTGCCCCTGTGTCCAGAATTGAACTTATGGGTAGCATATCCTAACTATTTTTTCTTATTCCAAAAAATATTGGCAATGTCTATTTCAGTATCTGAAGATTTTTACGGAAGTTCCACCTTTGTTGCTTCACTGGATTGACGAGTTTGCTTGCGGAACGTCGTCGAATCATCGGGCAACCTTCAGACAAGATACCTTACCATCTTGCACTCGTGCTTGATTCATAATGTTTGTGTGTTTGCTAATATTTTATATTAGTAGAGTGCGTCCAAGTATGACTTGGGTGCCATTGATATGTCTATCTGTGTTTGTGTTTGTGTGTGTGCGTGTGTGTGTGTTGACCATATATGATAGTTGACATTTTCGATGTATTGAAGTTATGATTCGTAACTTCTTTGACCTGGTGATACGTCTCATACATGACACAAGAGTGAGGATCATAGAGTTGGCACGAACCTACGTATTCGACTTGCTACCGATATGGGTGGTTCGTGTGTCGGTTCATTTATGGATTTAGCCGAGTCTAGATAGTGACTTGCATAGAGATATGGATCGCCGAGCTATGGATATGACTTGTGTGATACATGGGCGAGGGAAAACTACTGGGACGTATGAGCTAGCCCACAGCCTTACTGGTTTACCCGGTTGTGGGTTCATAGTTTCCCTGTTATGGGTATATTGCTAGTGGATATATCCGACAGTAGCCGCTGACTGCGTGTTAGAGCACGATCGGGAGGTACGCTAGTAATACAAAGTATGGCTAGGGGATATATCCATTCAGTGGTCCTGAGTGCGTGTCAGATTCGGTCCGAATGTATAATAGTTCATGCGAAACCTCTAGCAGATGTTATGCTATATTCCTACATACTTATGCGTTCTAGTATAGTTTTCGACTTGCATTACACCTAGATGGTTAGGTTCAGTTTATATTGGGACATGGGATGGTGTCTTATCTCGGAATGGTGGGTCACCGCATGTCCTTGTTTGGTTATGGGTGGTCCACAGTTTCGGTGATGGGTTACGAAACCATGTTATGACTCGAGCTATTATTACCCTTGTCATGTTTTATTTACAGTTCATTATGGTATCTTCCGTGATTTACAGTCCATGTGCTGAGTTAGTTCGATAATCTTGTTGGAGTTATTATTTCTTATTCAGGTATCTTCCGTGATTTTTTTATATTTACTTGCCTTCTGCTTGTTAGCTTAGCTTTATAGACCCATATTGTTCTTTGGGTCTAATCAAACATATATGTGAATGGGCTGCAAACTATGACACATAATGTTTATTCTTGATTTTAATTCTTATTGTGGATTGAGATATAGATTAGTTAGCATATGTTAGTATACTTTACAGCGTACTACGATTAGAATAAATCCATTAAATTGGGATACTTATTCTAGTCGTACAGCTGGCATGCTCATGCCTTGGATTCCCAATATATTTTGGAACTGGGACGTAACTTGTTTTTGTGGTGGCCCATGCAGGTCGAGTTAGCCATTTCGGTTACATTACTGTACTGAGCGGGCCTACGATTGGATAATATGGTAGGATCTCAATCCACAACTGCTTTGAAAACTCCTTTGAATTTATCCATCTCGTCCTTGAAACTCGAAATTGAAGTTGATCAACTTCTTTGATCTTCGTGTTTTGGATTCTCGTCATTTCCTCTTTCGGAAGGACGTACGCTCATGCTTGGTGAACCATCTCTTCCATTATTGAATAGAACATTGTTGATAGAGTATTATCAAAGGGGTTTGATTGTTAAGAAAGGATTAGGTAGGTACCTCTATTAAGTAGACTGAGCAGATATGATGGGTAATATAGGATTCTCATTGTCGACTTAACTCTAGTGAGAGACTTTAGGATCAATGGATTACGACCCTTCTACCCTTATCTGTGTTAAATAAAGATGTTATGAAAAAATCGGAAGGAACATATAACATGACTTTAAAAAATAGTTGTAGTTCCCTACTAGAAGTGATAGTCACCCGGGGAAGACTAGTTGGGAATAAGCCAAAAGGTCTCGTTATAAATAGAATAACTTAGCGAGCATCTCCTAGCATTGACTTCCACCTTTACCTAATAGATAGGTGTAGAGTGTTTGTGCATTCGTGAGTATTAGATGACAGACTAGAAAGAGCAAATTACAATCTATCATTTAAGGAAGTTGATAGGTGATGTCTTAGAGTTTAAGAAATAAATATAGTATTTATATCCTTCGACATTATGCTTACCTAAAGACTCGAGGGTGTTATTAGAAACCTTACCATAAGAAGGCTAGTGAACCTTGTGCATTGGCATAGGTTAGTAGGAATTCTAGAACACCTTGTAGATAGAACACTAGAGTTGGACTAAGTTACACGTAGTGGTTATGAAGAGGGAGAGATCGTGGAAGTAATTTTATGGATAGGCAATAGAGATCAAAGATGGGAGGACCCAATATATTGCATTCTTAGCGTGTAATACCATGATATTAAAGGTAACATCTGAGGAGACGAAGTCACAGAAGTGAGCAAAGAGATTAGAGATAAGAAGTTCTAGGGTCTTATAAGTTAGGTTATAACCTTCAAATATTAGTTAGTCATAGTCTCCAGTTGACCAGAATCAACTGCTACTCTAGGAAACCTTGTTGGAAAAGCCAACATTCTAATAGGAGTAGAAGCTCGACACCCTTCGTCTGACTGATTATTCAAAGCTCAAGATTATGCTAGAACCTCAGGTAGGGTTCGTCTATGATCATGCCACTAACCTTCAATTACGAATACGTTGGCAAATTTTTGTGCCTAATATTTTGTTGTGATAACTATTCGTCTCATTTTGATGAATAAGTATAGCTTATATCCCTATCCTAAGTCGAGCAATACTAAGGATAAATTCTTACTCCTCTGTACCCTCACAAATATAATATCCATATCACGATAAGTACCAGTCATTACCTACTCAAATTTTTTGATCAAGTCACTATGACTTAATGCTCCTTACGTATAATTATCTTGACTTCTTCCAAGAATAACTTCCTTATCCTTTTATGTAGTGCTACCATTAGTTTCGATAACCTACGGTTCCATGGTAGCGAGATTGTAGGGCCCCATAAATTTCAGGGTTTCCCTTTATTTGCAAGTGATTGGGAGAATCTTTGTTCTAAATAATCTAATAAACCAGTAGCTCATGACACCACTTTATAATCAGATCGTTTGGTGTCTGCTATCGTGACTTTGATATTTGGAGCGCTAGACTAGGTGTTACCTTTAAACAAATTTCATATACATGACCTGGACGAGTTTGCCTTCAATTATGCCTATCATGTCCCACTCAAACGCGTCTCCTCGTACCCTATTTTTAGGGCACAACATTCGGGCTTAGAGTCTCAACCTTAGCCACTCCCGCGATACCGTTGACCATTCCAACCTAAATCGGAGCCTCGACCTCGATCCAACCCTTTCGACCCACTATACGATTTTAGGGACCAAGTTGTTAAAATTGGTGTTATTTTTAGCGCCTTAAGAGAACTGGACCCCCTTATGCTAGGTTTTAAGGTGTTTTGTTAGGAATAGAATGACTTGGTAAGCCATGTATTTAAGGCTAGATCTAAGACTGTAAGGAACCATTTTCTTTATGGATTTTTTCAAGATATGATTCCATGCTTCACGAGACTAGGTAAATAGCTAAGGTGGGTAGAATTCCATAGATAGGAGTATTAGATAGTTTACCATATATTAATGATTAGCCGATCATAAGCCTAATATAGGGTGATTTCTTGTTTCTGTTAGCAGCCTAGGGACATTGACAATCATAGTGCATGGTACACCCCTTGTCCTTGTTTGAAGCGTTGGGTTATTGTGCTATCAGCTATGTTAGCCTAAGAACCAAAGTTGCGACACATGGTCCTGAGATGTATTTCTATCTTGATGCGATATAGCATCTATATTCCTTGTTTAAGATAGTGGTGTCATATTATTTTAATGATAGGTTAGAACATGAAAACCTAGATTATGATAATTTAGAACCCCTTTAGTATTAGTCACCTTTAGAAATCCTATATGACTAGTTTCCTTTATCCTAATTTCGAGGACAAAATTCTTTAAGGTGGGTAGGTTGTAAGCCCCGTGATTTTTGCATATTATTTTAAATTTTATTTTATTTATTTAATATAGTTATTTATATTTTAAACTAGATTTATATGAATATGACTGTAGGCATACTTTTCCATAGCTTTGATATTTGGAGCACAAGACATGCCCATCTCTCGAAACGTCCTTCAAGAGTTTTGTAGTAGATAGGTTTACCTTCAATTTGGTATATCATGTCTAACAAAACTTGTCTCCTAACATCCTTTTGACTTCGCGCAACTTCGGATCAATTTAGGCCATTCGATCGATTATCGTAATTCTAGACCTAACTTCGAACTTGAGTTCGGGACTCGACATTGATCAAAATCATTTGACCCAATATATGGTTTTGACCCATTTTGAACCTATGACACACATGCCAAGGGTGTGCCACTCACTCGAGTTCTCATGTGCTATTTATTTGTGAATGGCACAAGAGACTCATTGGTTGACTTTCGGGATAGATTTGACTAGAAAATATGTTTGGACCGCACCTAGCCCAACTAGAGATGGTGGAGCAAACCTAGGTTGCCTAACCTTAGTATGGACTGTTACTAAACGATTTTATTGAATAGGAGCAGTCACCTATAGGAAACTGTAACTATTTAATTTTTTTTATATATCTTATATAAATATTAGTCGAGAAATTCATAATATATATATATATATATATATATATATATATATATATATATTTTTATATATATATATATATATATATATATATATATATATATATATATATGCTAAGGATTTTAATACACTTATACCGTTATACAAGGTTTTAACTAAGGGTTATATATATCTATATGATTATAGGAATAATTCATATACGATTTTTATATATAAATACATGTATACGATTTACTGTTTACATCATGTTTCTTATATATAAATAAATATGTATTCCTATATATATTATTCTAAATAAATGTTTATATAGACGTAGTATATATATACTAATCTGAATATTTATATAATGATAATACTATTATCAATTATTATTATTATTATTGGCCAAACCCTAAGCAAATAAAATTTTCAATTATACTTTTTTTTCCTACACTTAATCCCAACCCAAATATGGGAACCAACCTCAAAGGAAGCCTAACTCGTTCATCTAATACCCATATCAATATATATTCACACAAACACATACGTATATAGATATATATCCAAACATAGAAAACTAAAACATATTCCTTCTTTCTTCCCCCTCATGCGCGGGAACAGCCGCCTCGGCACGTGAACAACAACAACCAGGCGTGACCTACCGCCGCTGCGACCACCCCGGCTGCTAGACAGTGTACCCCCACCCCAGCCCCCCGTGCGTGCATGCACGCACAGCCGTACAGCCGCACGGCCACGCGGCCAAGGCAGCAACAGCGGTTGCAGCAACGGACGCAGCAGTAGCGGTGGCAACAACCGTAGGGCCGCCACCTCCGTAGCGAGCCACAATCATGCGCGACCACTGTCGGGCGGCGCACGGCCAGGCGCGACTACGGCAGCGAGCGTGAGCGCGATAGCGCGTGGCCGCTATGTATCAGCGTGCGGATGCAACGCTGTACACCTCACCAACCGTCGGCAAAATGCCACCATCGACCCCCATGGTCCTATGCGCCCCGGGTGACCCCACCTCGACGGCCCTCATCGTCCCCGACATGCGACCCAGTCAATTTGTGCGTTTGGCACGAAAACACTTCGTGACGCGCAAGAAATCAAAGTCAGAATGACATTTCGTCTTCACGCACATTTTTTGGACAATTCGACCATTGGATCGTCGATCCGATTCTTCTATCTCAATCTCGGTATATGCCGCTTTGCTCACCTAAAATTTCATCCCTTAATTCGATCGTTTGATAGATCAAAACTGGCCACCAAGTTGACTGTTTAAATTATGTTCAATTTGGGCAGATTCTTAGAGCCAACTTCGCAGATTCATTTCTCTCTCATCGAATCTTCGGTTAACGAACCACCAACTCCCGTTCACAGCAGGTATAACCAACTTTGTGCCATTAAAATTTTAGTTTCATAGGATGTCGTTTAATTGGTTGAAATCGATACCAAAGTTGGTCGTTCAAAATCGTAATTTCCAACATGTAAAATTATTATTTTGAATTCGGGACTCGTTGCGTCGTTCTGGCCCAAATTGATATATAATTTGTCAATTTTGGACACCTTTTTTCCTGTCACATTTTTTGGTGCAAAGCGTGTCCAATGACGGAAAACCATTTTGAGCCGAAACTATAATTTTGCCCATGTGTCCAGAATTGGACTTATGGGTAGCCTATCCTAGCAATTTTGCTTATTCTGGAAATGTTGGCAATGTCTGTTTCAGTATCCGAAGATATTTACGAAAGTTTCACCTTTGTTGCTTCACTGGATTGTCGAGTTTGCTCGCGGGACATCATCGAATCTTCGAACAACCTTCAGGCAAGATACCTTACCATCTTGCACTCGTACTCGATTTATAATGTTTGTTTATTTGCTAATATTTTACATTAGTAGAGTGCGTCCAAGTATGACTTGGGTGCCATCGATATGTTTATCGGTGATTGTGTGCGTGTGTGTGTGTGTTGACCATATGTGATAGTTGACATTCCTGATGTATTGAAGTTATGATTCGTAACTTATTTGACCTATTGACATCTCTCATACACGACACAAGAGTGAGGATCATAGAGCTGGCACGAACCTACGTATTCGACTTGCTACCGATAAGGGTGGTTCGTGCATTGGTTCATTTATGGATTTAGCAGAGTATAGATAGTGACTTGCTTAGAGATATGGATCGCCGAGCCATGGATATGACTTGTATGATACATGGGCGGGGGAAAACTATTGGGACGTATGAGCTAGCCCATAGCCTCACGGGTTTACCCGGTTATGTGTTCATAGTTTCCCTGTTATGGGTGTATTGCTAGTGGATATATCCGGCAGTGGCCACTGACTGCGCGTTAGAGCACGATCGGGAGGTATGCTAGTAATACAAAGTATGGCTAGGGGATATATCCATTTAGTGGTCCTGAGTGCGCGTCAGATTCGGTCCGGATGTATAATAGTTCATGCGAAACCTCTAGCAGATGTTATGCTTTATTCCTACCTACTTATACGTTCCTGTATAGTTTTCGACTTGCATTACACCTAGATGGTTAGGTTTAGTTTATGTCGGGACATGGGATGGTGTCTTGTCTCGGAATGGTGGGTCACCGCATGTCCTTGTTTGGTTGTGGGTGGTCCACAGTTTCGATGATGGGTTGCGAAACCATGTTATGACTCGAGCTATTATTACCCTTGTCATGTTTCATTTATAGTTCATTATGGTATTGTATTTATGTATCTTTGTCACACCCCAGTACCGGAATACGGGGACGAACGTAGGCCAGATACACCGTATAAGGTATGAAGATGTTATACGGCGATCGTAGCTGTCAATCTTATTGGGTATCCTAACATGCAAGCAGTCTATGGCCTAAATCTGATCTCATATCCACAGGCAATAATCAATGAAATAACTACAAGAGAGATAATCATATGAAAAGCAGGAAATACTCATATGATAAACAGAGAGTCTACAATAAGAAATAATGTAGACAAGAATACCTTCCCACATAGTTCCCTCATAATCAGGAACTGAAGCACGTCCTCCAAGTCATGTCTGGAAGATCCACAGGATCGGTCACAGGCAATCTGGGAACAATCTAGGGTTTGTCAGGCCAACCATAGCAAGTACCAGAAAGGAAGGCTCAAGGACGGGCGAAGAAAACCAGCATGATATGATATATGGCAGGAATAGCATGTACGAACAGCAGTAATGAGGGTAAAGGATCGTGCGGTACCAACGCACGATTACAGAATATAAGGCAGCAATCCAACTACTAATACGTAAGTAACAAACAATTATCACAGTCATCCTAACATCCAATAATACCTGCATCGCCAACCGAAACTCGTAGCCTGTCAACGGAACAGTAATCCACCCCTATATCAAACAAGAACAAGGGAATGAATTACCATACCGGGGCAGCGTTACGGGCCAGCTAGCCTAGCAAGCAACAATCCATACAATTTAGGTGAATAAGCAGCCACTCAAATGCTTACGGCTTTCTATGTGGAGGTTGGGTTACCCCAACAATGCAAGTATAGGAATCCTCAAATCGTGCCGATTCAGCAGGGCTAGTGGGGCCAAAAATAACATGTAAGAAGAGCACCGATCCCTCGTAAGGCCACCGTACAAGCATGAGAAGTACATAGTACATAATAGTAGTCAGATACTGCCTGTCCACTAGTATGAACGGTGACAGTATCCGTGGCGGTCAGCCTAACGCGTCAGGACGGGGCCTGGGGCGGCCGGTAATGCACGATCTCGAGATTCCGTTCCCTCCCAATGCTTTTACCAGTGTAAGTTACCTAGATTATCCATACATTTATCCGGAATCCCATACCGTGGTCACATGATCATCCTCCTAGATGTCGTACCTCAGTACGAGAGCGCTAAGTAAGAAACAACCTCAACACCTATAGTCCCAGTTGTGATCCATCCTTAGTGTTATGCAACAAGCAAGCAAGCAATCCTGACCACGCTAAGACTAAAGGCCAACTACCAAGGTACCCATGCAGGTAATCATATAATATAGCTAGAATATCAGGATGGCATCGCAATGCCATATAATCATGGAAGTAGCACCTCAAAGTGCCAGTAGACAAGGGGCACCGTAGTGCAAAGTCAGGGCCAGTACCTCAAAGGGTAAGCTGGACTTATAGCACGGATACCAGTAGTCATGTCGGGGGCAAGGATAAATCTGTCAGTCACAAGAAGTCATCTACCCATATCGTGGCATGGATATCTGGTCAAGTACAAGGTCAGAACCTCTACTATAATATCCCATCCAGTATACAAAGGAGCCTACAGCTCTTAATCATCAAGTCGGTCTATCCACCGGATCAATCCATCAAGAGTCTCCCATCCACGATGGAGTGAATATCACGTCAAGAAAGACAATCACCAAATACCAAGTCCATCAGTATAAACAATGCTAGGCCCTCTGGCTCACAAGAATCCCATGAATCAATGATCACAAGCTATCAGCAAACAAGTCTCACTACTACCAAGATATAGCAAACAAACCAAGTTTTGGGCACTTAGGAAGTCGAATAAAAATCATATAATAATACCCTCGATATTCTCCTCGTTTCGTGAAATATTTGCGATCATCAAAATCTAAGAATCCACAGTCATGTCCGATCGAATTAGAACATCCTCAAAAGGAATAGCAACACTATCCAAGAGTCCACGTGAGTCTATCAATCAATATCTCGAGATCATACTCTCCCTAGTACTCAATCCTTAGATATATCCAAAATCACAAATCCCGACACATAGGACAACTATCAGTCCTAGCTGGCTAGACTAGGATAACTCCTAGAATGAATGGTCAGGGTACAAGAGTTCATTAATTAATACCGCCGAAAAATGGCAAGGATTGTATGAACCACTCTGGAGCAGATCCACAACCCTTAAACCAAACACGGACCAGGGTTGCAGACCGTCTTCCGAGTAGAACCGCGCTCCTTACGCTATTCGACGGACAAGACAGGTCAGGAGCTAGGCGACTAACCTAGTACGGAGTCTTCCTAGCAGGCAATGAGATCAGGTATACTATACCAAGATGAACATGCAATAGCCCAGTCCAGCAAACCAAAGGAATGGTTTTTCCCAATCCTTCGAACCGAATTCCCGATCGGGAATTCTGGACAAATTCGGCAGAGTCTCCTTTGTATTCTGGATGGGAGCACCCTACGAATTGGGGCTAATCCACTCGGCGCAACCCGCCACAGAATTGTAATTCAGGATCACTTAGTCTTGGCCTCCAGTAGCACTATGATGCGTACTGGGCACCAACCCTAGCCGAGAACACTAAGTCTCGGCTTCCAGCAACACTATGATGCGTACTGGGCGCCAAACCAACACATGCATCAAGAATCGCGACGCAAGGCGCACCAAGACCCACGGTCATATCCAAGTCACAAACAAAGTCATAGAAACATTTAGCCAAAGCCGTTACCCGACCGCGAGTCAGACACGGGGCATATGGGGACAATCCATACGTGTGAGTCGTGCTCGTGTCTTCGGAGGTGTGGATAACCCGTCCGAGTTGTCCGATACGGTCGTAAACCGGTATCGAACCAAGCTATCCTAAGTTATCATCATGGCATTTCTACTGCTAAGCTACACTAATCATGGTTATACATTTACAATTACAATTAATTAAATATAATAAATCCAGGAGAGAGGGCAAGAGCTGTCGATGAGCAAGGGGAACTTGCCTAGAGGGCTCGGCTAGGTAAGCAAGTCTTCGACGATCGCGATCCAAGGTGGCACGTCCATCGAGGTCCTCAGAATACACAATAAACAATCATTAGAATTAAATAATAAAATAATAATAGAAAACACGAAAGATGGCAGGAGGTTATACCGTGTGGGTCCCATACACAGCGCAGGGATCTGGTACGAAAACCGAGGCATGCGGACCGATACGGGCACACAACCCGAGACGTACACGTGTATCAAGATGCGCACGAGGATCGAGGTGGCACGAAGATCGAGACGAACAGAGACAACTTGCACGTAAATCGAGACATACACGTAGATCGAGGAATCACGAATATCGAAATGACACACGAATCACGTGAAACATAAATCGAGGCGAGCACGTAAATCGAGACAATACGAAGTCCAAGGTGTCACGCAAATCGATGCGGCACGTAAATCGACGGATGCACACAAACCGAGACGGCATAGGTCATAAGGTAGGCACAAAGGCCGAGGCACAAAAAATAAGGCAACGCACAAACCGAGATTGCACGTTGCCCGAGGCAGCACGTGGCTCGAGGCGTCCCGCTGCCCAAGGCAACGTGTGAATCGAGGGCGTACGAAAACCAAGAAGGCACACATAACAAGACGCACACAAACCGAGGCGTATGCAGAACGAGGCGCACGCGGACCGAACAGTGCGTCGCTCGATGCATCACGTACACCGAGGCACGTGGCCCAAAGAGCACGCATCCCGAGGTTGGCTTGCTGCTCGAGCAGCACGGGGCCCAAGGGCGTCCCACTTCTCGAGGCAGTGTGCCCCTAGACGCACACAGAACAAGAAAGAGGAGTGAGGGGTGGCGGTCTGGAACCCTCGGCGATGGAGGGAAAGCCGCGACGGCGATGGTCGCCGGAGAAGAAAAGAAAAGAGGAGGCAGAGGAGTTGTCGGGGCGGGACGGCTTACTGGCGGAGGAGGGAGGACAGCGGTGGCGGTGCTGCGCCCGCTAGCCGGAGAAGATGGCGACGACGACAAGGGCGGCGGTGGTGAGGGCTGGAGACGGGGGCGACCACGGCGAGGGTGGCGGATGAAGGTGGCAGTAGTGGAAGATGGTGGCGGCCGCGGCTCCGGTAAGAGGGAGCTCGGGGAGGAGGCGGCCATGGCAGTGGCGCTGGTGGGTGATGGTGGAGGTGGCGGCCACCGGAGATGCCGGGGACGAGCGGAAAAGAAGAGAACGAGAGGGAGGGGTTGGTGGCTGTGCCGGAGGAGAGGGGAGAGAGAGTGCACGAGAGGGAGAGGAGATTTGAGTGAAGAGAGAGATGAAAGGGAATTTGGGAGGGGGTGTCCTGTGAGCCATCAGAGAGGGGAGAGGGGGTTAGGTTAGAGAGAGGGGGGTAGATTAGGTTTAATAATAATAATAATAATAATAATAATGACAATATTAATAATAGTAATAATTTAATAAAAGCAAACTATATTAACCCCAATAATAATAATAAAATAATATTAATAACAATTTATTAGAAGTAATAATCAAATGTCAGGCCTAAACAAGTAAGGCCAGCACAAGTCCGAAAAAATAAATAAAATTTTAAACAAATAGGAAATTTGAAAATAACCCATATACGATCATATACCTATTATCAAAATAGGGATATAACGTCCTACCCACCTTACAAAAATTTTGTCCTCGAAATTTTGAAATCATGTAATATAGGATTTTAAAAACTAGTATATACGTATCATGAAAACTCTACCCACCTTACAGAAATCAAGTAATAAATTAGAAAAGAACAAAATCATAATATGAAAACGTCAAGGAGAACAGTGTATGGCTACATAAATCAACTCGTAAGGTAAATCTAAACAATGAAGTAATCTCGAAAAATTAATATCTCACATGTACGAAATAACTCCATAAATCAAAACAAGTACAAAATATCGAAAACAGTATCAGAAAACCTGAAAGCCCCACTGCATGAAAATCCGCATAAAATCATAAAATACAGGATATTTGTCTCGAACCGATGACCATATTTCCTAATATCCGAAAAATGTGTGTCATGATCTTTTCTTGCCACGCCATCCGGAATGGCTGCAAAAGATGCATCAGGGCACTATAATCGAGCGGCTGCAACTTTCGTTACCACGCCGTCAATGTATACTAGGGTCACCCGGTTACTCTTGATAAATACCCAAAACAAATCAAATCCATAACTCAAATGTTCAAGTCAGTAAAACCATAAAATATCTAATAATACAACATAATAATTCTACAAAATAATCAAAACGCATAATCCATGTCAAATCATAATTATGCATCCAAAGACACATTCAATAAACCAGACAATTTTCTTAGGAAATACTCCAAATCCAAAATCCATGCAAAATATACTACATAGAAAGTATATCTATAACCAAGATAATATTTAAAACAAATAATCATGATTGTGGAACTGTCCAGAATGAAAAGAGCTAAATTGATACAAGAATACCCATTGGACACTCAACAAATACTGAAATATCCAATCTCAGAGTCCAGATGAAATCTTCATTCCGCAGCAATCCAGCCAACGCTCGAAGAGGGCGATAATGATACTAAGTTAACACGAAGTCAACGCACAAAAGGGATAACAAGAAATCAACCAAGGCGAAACACCGGTAGAGAGTGCAGAACCCAAGATAAATAATCATATAACCCAATGTTGGAGATAAGACAACGTCTCATCCGACAACGTGATCAACATCGCCAACTACAGGACCATGCCTCTCAAAACAAGAGATAATAGGTAGATAACAACGAATAAGACAGAGCAAAGCAAAATAGGTCAAGGTAGAGATGAGGACCAATTCATAAGTTCAAGGGAGCGAAGGACAAGTGTAGCAAGTTAGAATCCTAAGGAATAGTGGACTGAGATCAATAATCATGTGATACCCAACAATATCTCAAAACGACACCTGCATGGGCCACCAATAAAACCTTGTCATGCCCCGTACCGGAATACGGGGACGGACGTAGGCCAGCTACACCGTATAACGTATGAAGACGTTATACGGCGATCGTGGCTGTCAATCTTGTTGGGTATCCTAGCATGCAAGCAGTCTATGGCCTAAATCTGATCTCATATCCACAGGCAATAATCAATGAAATAACTACAAGAGAGATAATCATATGAAAAGCAGGAAATACTCATATGATAAACAGAAAGTCAACAATAAGAAATAATGTGGACAAGAATACCTTCCCACACAGTTCCCCCATGATCAAGAACTGAAGCACGTTCTCCAAGTCAAGTCTGGAAGATCTACAGGGTCGGTCACAGGCAATCTGGGAACAATCCAGGGTTGGTCAGGCCAACCGTAGCAAGTACCAGAAAGGAAGGCTCAAGGACGGGCGAAGAAAACCAGTATGATATGATATATGGCAGGAATAACATGTACGAACAGCAGTAATGAGGGTAAAAGATCGTGCGGTACCAACGTACGATTACAGAATATAAGGCAGCAATCTAACTACTAATACGTAAGTAACCAACAATCATCACAGTCATCCTAACATCCAATAATACCTGCATCGCCAACCGAAACTCGTAGCCTGTCAATGGAACAGTAACCCACCCCTATATCAAACAAGAACAAGGAAATGAATTACCATGCCGGGGCAGCGTTACGGGGCAGCGAGCCTAGCAAGCAATAATCCATACAATTTAGGTAAATAAGCGGCCACTCAAATGCTTACGACTTTCTATGTGGAGGTTGGGTTACCCCAACAATGCAAGTATAGGAATCCTCAAATCGTACAAATTTAGCAGGGCTAGCGGGGCCAAAAATAACATATAAGAAGAGCACCGATCCCTCGTAAGGCCACCGTACAAGTAGGAGAAGTACATAGTATATAATAGCAGTCAAATACTGCCTGTACACTCGTATGAACGGTGACAGTATCCGTGGCGGCCAGCCTAACACATCAGGACGGGGCCTGGGGCGGCCGGTACTGCACGATCTCGAGATTCCGTTCCCTCCTAATGCTTCTACCAGTGTAAGTTACCTAGATTATCCATATATTTATCCGAAATTCCATGCCGTGGTCACATGATCATCCTCCTAGATGTCGTACCTCAGTACGAGAATGCTAAGTAAGAATTAACCTCGGCACCTATAGTCCCAGTTGTGATCCATCCTTAGTGTTATGCAACAAGCAAGCAAGCAATCCTGACCACGCTAAGACTAAAGGCCAACTACCAAGGTACTCGTGCAGGTAATCATATAATATAGATAGAATATCAGGATGGCATCATAATGCCGTATAATCATGGAAGTAGCACCTCAAAGTGCCAGTAGGCAAGGGGCACTGTAGTGCAAAGTCAGGGCCAGTACCTCAAAGGGTAAGCTGGACTTATATCACCGATACCAGTAGTTATGTCGGGGGTAAGAACAAATCTGTCAGTCACAAGAAGTCATCTACCCATATCGTGGTATGGATATCAGGTCAAGTACAAGGTCAGAACCTCTACTATAATATCCCATCCAGTATATAAGGGAGCCTACAGCTCTTAATCATCAAGTCGGTCTATCCACCGGATCAATCCATCAAGAGTCTCCCATCCACGATGGAGTGAATATCACGTCAAGAAAGATAATCACCAAATACCAAGCCCATCACTATAAACAATGCTAGGCCCTCTGGCTCACAAGAATCCCATGAATCAATGATCACAAGCTATCAGCAAACAAGTCTCACTACTACCAAGATATAGCAAACAAACCAGGTTTTGGGCGCTTGGGAAGTCGAGTAAAAATCATATAATAATACCCTCGATATTCTCCTCGTTTCGTAAAATATTCGCGATCATCAAAATCCAAGAATCCACAGTCATGTCCGATCGAATTAGAACATCCTCAAAAGGAATAGCAACACTATCCAAGAGTCCACGTGAGTTTATCAATCTATATCTTGAGATCATACTCTCCGTAGTACTCAATCCTTAGATATATCCAAAATCACAAATCCCGACACATAGGACAACTATCAGTCCTAGCTGGCTAGACTAGGATAACTCCTAGAATGAATAGTCAGGGTACAAGAGTTCATTAATTAATGCTGCCAAAAAATGGCAAGGATTGCATGAACCACTCTGGAGCAGATCCACAACCCTTAAACCAAACAAGGACCAGGGTTGCAAACCGTCTTCCGAGTAGAACCGCGCTCCTTACGCTATCCGACGGACAAGACAGGTTAGGAGCTAGGCGACTAATCTAGTACGAAGTCTAGCTAGCAGGCAATGAGATCAGGTATACTATACCAAGATGAACATGCACGAGCCCAGTCCAGCAAACCAAAGGAATGGTTCTGCCCAATCCTTCGAACCGAATTCCCGATCGGGAAATCTAAAAAAATCTGGCAGAGTCTCCTTCGTATTCTGGACGGAAGTACCCTACGAATTGGGGCTAATCCACTCGGCACAACCTACCGCAAAATCGTAATTCGAGATCACTAAGTCTCGGCCTCCAGTAGCACTACGATGCGTACTGGGTGCCAAACCAACACATGCATCAAGAATTGCTACGCAGGGCGCACCAAGACCCACGCTCATATCCAAGTCACAAACAAAGTCATAGAAACAGTTAGCCAAAGCCGTTACCCGACCGCGAGTTAGACACGGGGCATATGGGGACAATCCATACGTGTGAGTCGTGCTCGTGTCCTCGGAGGTGTGGATGACCCGTCCGAGTTGTCCGATACGGTCGTAAACCGGTATCGAACCAAGCTATCCTAATTTATCATCATGGCAGTTCTACTGCTAAGCTACACTAATCATGGTTATACATTTACAATTACAAATAATTAAATACAATAAATCCAGGAAAGAGGGCAAGAGCTATCAATTCGAGACGAACAGAGACAACATGCACGTAAATCGAGACGTGCACGTAGATCGAAGAATCATGAATATCGGAATGGCAGATGAATCAGCAAAACGTAAATCGAGGCGAGCACGTAAATTGAGATGACACGAAGTCCAAGGTGTCACACAAATCGATGTGGCATGCAAATCGACGGATGCATGCAAACTGAGATGACACAGGTCACGAGGTCGGCACAAAGGCCGAGGCACGGAAAATGAGGCAACGTACAAACCGAGATAGCACGTTGCCCGAGGAAGTGTGGGGCTCGAGGCATCCCGCTGCCCAAGTCAATGTATGAATCGAGGGCGCACGAAAACCAAGAAGGCACACATAACAAGGCGTACGCAAATCGTGGCATACACAGAACGAGGTACACGAGGACCGAGCAGCGCACTGCTCGAGGCAGCACGTGCATCGAGGCACATGGTCCAAAGAGCACGTAGCCTGAGGCTGGCTTGCTACTTGAGCAGCACGGGGCCCAAGGGCGTCCCACTGTTCGAGGCAGCGTGCCCCTAGATGCACACAAAACAAGAAAGAGGAGAAAGGGGTGGCGGTCTGGAACCCTCGGCGGCAGCGGGCAAGCCACGACGGCGATGGTCGTCGGAGAAGAAGAAAAAGGAGGAGGCAAAGGAGTTGTCGGGGCGGGACGGCTTACTGGCGGAGGAGGGAGGACAGTGGTGGCGGTGCTACGCCCGCTGGCCGGAGAAGATGGTGACGACGACGAGGGCGGCGGTGGTGAGGGCTGGAGACGGGGGCGACTACGGCGAGGGTGGCGGATGGAGGTGGCAGTGGGGGGAGATGGTGGCGGCCGCGGCTCCGAAAAGAGGGAGCTCGGGGAGGAGGCGGCCATGGCGGTGGCCCTGGTGGGTGATGGTGGAGGTGGCAGCCACCGGAGAATTCAGTTCATATCGATAGTCTTCTCGAACAGTAAAAGCATACAGTAAAACATAGCAGATTATCTTAATTCTTACCATGGCCGTGCTCATCCCAACATGAAGCAGAGATAATACTTGCCACCTGCATAAGACAATAGCTGAGCATGCTACTATCTTATATGTGGTCATTGGTGTTACATTGTAATGCCCCAGTCCCAAAGTACATAGGACCATGCACGTAAACATGCCAGCTGCACATATATGAAGAATAATCTAATATATGGAATCCTCATATATGTACATAAGCTGTAAATAAAATAATCACAGGCCAGAATAACATAATCTAATCTAATCACAGCTCAACACAGAAGATAATAGAGACCAAATAAATAAATAAGAGTATCGAAAGATAATCGGGTGAACATGCTCACTCCAAACAGCTATGAAAATAGTCTCACAAGATCGGAGTCCAACCTCTGTAAAATAAAAAGAAAAGAGATAAAAAAATAATGTCCATTAATGTCTCAAATAAAGAATAGACTAGAAATCAGTAGGAACTGCCTCGTCATCTATGTAGGATAGCTCCAACGCCGCTCCATACTCCTGTAGAAAATCGTCTATCCCTGGAGAGGTAACCAGGTCCTCAGAGGGACGTAGCAAGATATAAGAAAACACCATGCCATATAAACTGTGATAATATACTAAGAGAAAAAAGTATGCATGCAATCGGGCTCCTGACCATTCTACTGTGAATATGCAGTTGAGATACAATCCTTCGACGGAGTAACACGCAATTCTATTGGCAGTTACTCCTATCCGTCGTACGCTCCGTACATATCGGTGGCCAGTCGACTACGCGGGTACATGTCCTATATGTGACTCACAACACGTTGTAAAGCAAGTGTCAAGGCCGTATGAGATATACCAATACCTCATCATCAATGGGAGGTCACTAGACTAAGTCAATGTAAGAGAAATAAATAAAAGCGTAAAAAACGACCGATAGAGTCGCTTGCACCCAAGTGTGACTTGGACGCACAGTTTAAATATCAAGAAATAAGAAATGCTGAAAATAATAACTGAAATTAAGAATATAATAATCACAGAGTAAAGTGGCAAGGTATCTTGCCTGATGGTGCAAAGTGGCAAGTCCAGGTAATCATAATATCGGCCAAGAAACGTCACAATATCCAAACAACTCTGGACGTTGAAACAAACATCAAAAACGTACTCGATGTAAAAGATATACCTAGGAAACGCCTGTCCAAAGTCTAATTTTGGAACAGGGGCAAAATTGTAATTTCGAATCAAAATAATGTCCGCCGTTGGACCCATTTTGTACCGAAATGCGTACCAAAGTCTATGGTCTCTAAAGTCGTCAAACTACATGTCTACGGATTTAGTTTGAGGAGAGGAACTCAACGGTATGTCCAATTTTGGATTCCGATGAGCCGTTTACAAAATCGCCCGTTTGAGTGGGTCGCAGGCACGCCAAAAAGGGTTCCGATTCGACCTTCTCAGAATCTAACCAAACTTGGCACACAGGACCAGAATTTCAATTCGGATCTGTTGGCGCAAGTTTCGTCTTGATTCGACGACTGTATATGATGTTAGGGCAAAGTTTACAATTTGGCAAAATGGGGGTATCTTGACGGATACGGACTGATTTCGTCGCACACACACGACGAAATTGAGTTCCGTCAGTTCCCACACGTCGGCAACGTCCATATGCGCCTTTCGATGAGTATAGCGCGCGACCACGTCGTCCGGTTTGTCGGGGCGCACGCCATATCGGACAAAATTTAGAAATTTAATATAAATTAACACAAGTTTTTCCTCAACTTCAACATCAATTTACTTTTTGCACGTTAATCGAAACAACGATCCAGAAGATGCGTTGCGATCTCGATTATGCTGTCTTTTGCTGTTTTTAATTAGTTTCTACAATTCTTTACTGCACAGCAAGATAATTGGCCGATAAGTTGTCGATTTACAACAGTTTTTAGTATTGCAGAAAACTTGTTTTTCTTCAACTTTGTCTCAATTTTTTGAGCAAGTCGATGGGTTGTTTCAAAATCCACCTAGAGGATCTCGAAGAGGGTTAAGTCTACTTTCCAGAAAATCTTACGGATCGAAAATCGGTGCTATGAGTAAAACGTTACGTCGTAGGAAAGTAGGGTACCTTGAGTGGGAAAACTGCTCCGTGGGTGACGCGGGGCTGACTTTCGATGCTCCGTTCGTCGCACACAAAACTCCGTCGCTGGTGAAACGAACTCGTAGGCGAAGAGGGTATGATCAGCCGCAACTTTCGTTTAGGAAGTTTAGGGTTTTGAGGTTTGTGGAAAAAAGCTATATATATAACAAGTCGAGTCCACTCCTAATGCTAATAGAATTTGGATTAATAAAGTTCTCACAGAGTTCTCGGGTGCTGGTGCATATATGCGCGCGTGCGGGGGGTTTTTTTTTTTGCTACAGTGGATTTGGGGTGGGGGGGGGGGGGGGGGGGGCACCCACTTAAGTGGTGGCCTTGTTATTATTATTTTTTACTTTTCTTTTCTTTATCCGAAAAGTTAAGTATATATGTATATTTTATATATATATATATATATATATATATATATATATATATATATATATATATATATATATATATATATATATATATATATATATGTATATATATTTTTTGCTACAGTGGATTTGGGGTGCGGGGGGGGGGGGGGGGGGGGGGGGGGGGCACCCACTTAAGTGGTGGCCTTGTTATTATTATTTTTTACTTTTCTTTTCTTTATCCAAAAAGTTAAGTATATATGTATATATATATATATATATATATATATATATATATATATATATATATATATATATATATATATGTATATATATATATATATATTATATATAAATAAAAAATATATATATATATATATATATATATATATATATTTTTTTTTATATATAGATATATATATATATATATATATATATATATATATATATATATATATATATATATATATATTAAAAATATATATATATATTATTTTATATATATATATATATATATATATATATATATATATATATATATATATATATATATATATATAAAAATATATATATATATATATATATATATATATATATATATATATATATTATTTTATTTATATATATCTATATATATATACATATATATAAATAAATAATATATATATATATATATATATATATATATATATATATATATATATATATATATATATATATATAGATATATATATATATATATATATATATATAGGGGGGGGCACCCACTTAAGTGGTGGCCGTGTTATTATTATTTTTTACTTTTCTTTTCTTTATCCGAAAAGTTAAGTATATATATATATATATATATATATATATATATATATATATATATATATATATATATATATATATAAGGAGAGAAAAAAAGGAGAGAGGAGATGCAGCAGCGGGCCGGCTCCCCCTTACTGTCTCCGCCGCCGGCGCCCCTCAGGATCTTCTGGCAGGGGTGGCTGGTCGGCCTGCCAGGGCCGGTGGCGGCGCCTTTCTCTTACTTCGCCCCACTCGGTGGCCCTATCTCCTCCTCGGGATGGTCGTAGGGGAGCTCCCCCTCCCACCCCCTCGTCGGCTTTCCGTCGGGGTTTTCCCTACCCCTTCGGCGCCCTCGGCGGCACCGGCGCAGGCGTGCCCGGCGCGGACCTAAGCCGGCCGCCTCTACGCCCGTAGTGCCCCCTCCCTCTCCGGCTCCCCCAGTCGCCCCTTCCGCCGCACCGCCGCCTCCCTCCTCTGCAGCGTCCACCATTCCCTCTCTCAAGTGGCCCGCCGCAGCCACCCTCCTCGGCAGCGCCTCCGGCGGATCAGGTCTCGGATCGCCTCCGGCAGCCCCTACCCTAGTCTTCCCTGCTGCGCCGCCTGCGTCTCCCAGACCGGCACCTTCTCCTCCTCTCGCCGCTCCATTATCGTGGCCTGCACCTCCTTGCGCGGCGGCGCCCTCCCCCTCGGAGCCGGCAGCCTTTCTCTCTCTTGAGTGGCCGACGCCAGAGCGCCTCCCGCCTTCCAGCGGCCCCGGCCCGACCCTCCCTCCCACCTCTCCAGCCCCGTCGTCGCTCTCGCCGGCTTCAACGCCCCCTCGTGGGCCACAGTGGCCGCGGTTCGCCCCCAGTTCTCGTTTCCCCCGTCGTCCTCCGCGCCGTGGCCAGCGGCGAGCCCAGCCCCCGTCCAGACCCCCTCTCCGGCGAGGGTCGGCGGGTCTTCCTCGGCGATGGCGCTATCTTCGGCCGCTTCCCGATACGAGCTACGGAGCTCCCTCCGTCGCTCGCCAGTTGTCCCCCCACCCCCCTAGGCGCTCGGCCGGCGGCTGCCCGGAGCTCGCCCCCGCCTGCTCCCTCCTCCCTCCCCCCCTGCCGGTGTGGACGACTCTCCCCTCCTCTCCGTCCGTTGGCCGACCTCCGCCCCCTCCCTTCGGAGATCGTACCCCCCTCCTTTCTCGGCCAAGGCTCCCCCTCCGGCGTTGGACCCCCCCGCGGCCTTCCCGCCGGCGCTCACGTCCCCGGGCGCCGCCCTGGCTCCGGCCTTCCCCTCCCCCGGGCTGCGCGCCCTCCTCGGGCAGCGCGCCCTCCTCGGGGATAGCGCCCACCTCGCGCAGTGCGCGTCTTTGGGATACGGGCCTGCCTCGGACGGAGCAGCGGTCATCCCGCCCTCTGGCCCGCTCTCTCGCATTTCGAAATTCGAAATTTTTTGAATTTTGATTTTCCTTCTCTCGTCAAAAAAAAAAGTCTACTTCTGATCTGGTTAGGGCTGAGAGCCCACTCCGTTTTCACTTTTCGAAATTTTTTGTAACTTCGAAATCTACTTCTTTAATCCTATGTATTTTCTATTTTGCCTTCCAGGGCCTTTTTGTGTCTTTTGGACCCTGACACATGTACTGCTCGTTAAGAGCCACCCTTCTTATTCAATAAAATGCTGTTTAATATATATATATATATATATATATATATATATATATATATATATATATATATATATATATATATATATATATATCTTCCTTTTAGCTAGCAAAATTATCACAAAATCACAAATAAATTCCTAAAAATCCTAGATTTAATTATATTCCTTATTTAATAGAAATACAAACATGCACACATATAATAATATATATACACACATACATTAATTATACTAATAAACTAGTAGTAAATAAATCCATAAATAATGAAATGCCTAACATAAATTAATTAAATTATAAAAAATCAAATATAAATTATGGGGGTTTACATCCTACCCAACTTAAAGAAAATTTTGTCCTCGAAATTAAAGTAAGGTAGGGGGGTCGAATGCATTGCAAGAATGAACTATTAAGGAACTAACATGGTCAAGACATACCTCGGTTGTCGAACAAATGCGGGTAACGATTTCGAATGTCGTCCTCGCGCTCCCAAGTAGACTCCCCTGGCGAGTGATGCTTCCAAGCCACGCGAACCAATGAAATAGATTGATTCCATAACACCTTCACTCGACGATCAAGAATGCCTACTGGTTGCTCTTCGTATGACAAGCTCGGTCCAACGGTGATCTCAGGGTGATCAAGCACATGATTGTTGTCCGCCACGTACCTCCTCAATTGAGATACATGGAATACGTCATGCACTCCCTCTAGTGACGGTGGCAAGGCCAATCTATAGGCAACCTCCCCAACACGTTCAAAGATATCGAAAGGCCCGATGTACCTTGGACTCAACTTGTTACGTCCTCCGAATCGAATCGTGCCTCTAATGGGGGATATCTTCAAGAACACATGGTCGCCCTCTTTGAACTCCAAGAGTCGACGACGATTATCTGCCCACTGCTTCTGATGATCCTGTGCTACTCGCAGGTGGCCCTGAATTTTCTTCACTGTCTCCACTGTACTCAAGACCAATTCGGGACCCAATAGCTGTCGCTCTCCTATGTCGCTCCAACAAATAGGAGACCGACACTTCCTACCAAACAATGCTTCAAACGGAGCCATCTGAATGCTCGCTTGATAACTATTGTTATAGAAAAACTCGATAAGATGAAGATGGTCCTCCCATGAACCACCAAAGTCAAGCATACACGCTCTCAACATATCTTCTAGTGTCTTAATAGTATGCTCTGACTGGTCGTCTGTCTGAGGGTGGTATGCCATGCTAAACTTCAATCGGGTGCCCAAACTCTCTTGCATACTCCTCCAAAAATGCGAGGAAAATCTCGAGTCACGGTCCGACACAGTACTAATAGGCACACCGTGTAATCTCACAATCTGCTCCATATACATCTCTGCCAATACCTCTGTCGACTGGCCCACTCTAAAAGGTAAGAAATGGGCTGACTTTGTAAGTCTATCAACAATCACCCACACTGCGTCACGTCCCCTAGGACTCCGAGGAAAACCCGTGACGAAATCAATAGTAATGTGCTCCCACTTTCACTTGGGAATGGATAGTGGCTGCAATAATCCGGCCGTCCTCTGGTGCTCCGCCTTCACTTGTTGACATACCAAGCACTTGGCAACGAAACGAACTATCTCTCGCTTTATTCCGTGCCACCAATAATACTGTCGTAAGTCGCGGTAGATCTTGGTTCCTCCGGGGTGAATAGAGTAAGTCGAACTGTGAGCCTCTGCCATAAGCTCCTACCGTAGCTCTCCATTGGGAACATAAATGCGATCACCACATCGCAATGTCCCATCGGGGTGGATCCTCAATCCCGTCTGCTCTCCTGCTTCAGTCCTCTCTTTGAGCCGTCGAAATCTCGAATCATTGGGCAATGCTGCCTTGATGCGCTCTACCAATGATGATTGCACTTGGAGGTTGGCTAAAACGCCGTCTGCTCCAGGCAATACTACCTCAATACCAAGCTGCTCCAAGTCTCTAATCAACTCCTTCTGCGTAGTCAAAAAGTACGCCCTGGGCTTGCGGCTTAATACGTCTGCCACAACATTAGCCTTGCCCGGATGATAATAAAGCTCGATCTCGTAATCCTTCATCAACTCCAACCAACGTCGCTGTCGCATATTTAAATCTTTTTGTGTGAACACGTACTTGAGGCTCTTATGATCAGTGTAGATATCAACCTTCTTGCCGTACAAGTAGTGCATCCATAGCTTCAAAGCAAAGATAATCAATACGAGCTCTAGATCGTGGGTCGGATAATTCTTCTCGTGCACTCTCAACTGTCGCAATGCATATGCTACTACCCGACCGTGATGCATCAATACGCATCCTAATCCCTTCCCGGATGCATCGTTGTAGATCACAAATCCTCCCGGGCCCGATGGTAGTGTCAAGATCGGTGCTGTGCTCAATCGCTTCTTCAACTCCTCAAATGTGGCTTGACACTCGTCTGTCCATATAAACTCCTGATCCTTGCAAGTTAATCGAGTCATAGGCCCCGCTATTCGAGAGAAATCTTCCACAAACCATCGGTAGTAACCCGCAAGTTCGAGGAAACTTCTCACCTCAGAAGCTGATGTAGGAGCGGGCCATGATTCGACTGCTGTGATCTTCTCAGGATCCACTGATATACCATCACCCGTAATAATATGACCAAGAAATGATACCTCCTTGAGAAAGAAATCACACTTGCTAAGCTTCACAAAAAATCGCTTATTCCTCAACGTTCCCAAAACTATCCGTAGATGTTGCTCATGCTCCTCTTGATTCTTGGAGTAAATCAAGATATCATCTATAAAGACTACTACAAATTTGTCCAAGTACTAGTGAAAGATCTTGTTCATTAAATTCATGAAGACTGCGGAAGCATTGGTCAAACCGAAAGGCATGACCAAGAACTCGTAGTGTCCATACCTTGATTGAAAAGATGTCTTTGCAATATCTTCCTTTCGAACCTTCAATTGGTGATAGCCTGATCGTAAGTCAATCTTGGAGAATACTCTTGCTCAACTCAATTGATCGAATAGATCGTCTATACGTGGCGAGGGATACTTGTTCTTCACCGTCACTGCATTCAATGCTCTGTAGTCGATGCACATGCGCACTATCCCATCTTTCTTAGGCACAAAAAGAACGGGTGCTCCCCACGGTGACGCACTAGCACGAATAAAGCCCTTCTCCAATAAGTCATCAATCTACGTCTTCATTCCTACCAACTGCTTGGGTGCCAGACGATATACTCGAGATGAAATAGGCTCGGCTCCCGAAATAAGCTCAATAGAAAACTCAATGTCTCGGTCAGGTGGTAGTCCTGGAAATTCCTCGGGGAATACATCCTCGAACTCGGTGATAATAGGGTGCTGAGGGATGTCATTCATCATTATATGAGTCCCCGATGCGGGTGCATCATAACTTTCTCCGTCTTCTTTGGTGAACTCAAACTCTGTCGCATTCGATGGTCTAAAGATAATACTGCTCCTATGGCAGTCTATGAGAGCGAAATGCTAGCTCAACCAGTGTATTCCAAGAACCACATCAAATATTGGCATAGGGAATACAAGAAGTCATGCCATCATCTCTCTGCCACTTATCACTATAGGATAAAGTCTACAAACACCACTAACAGGTACAACTCCTCCTCCAATGAGGATTCTAACATTCTTAGCTAAGGGTGTGATAGGAATGCTGTGTCTCGTGACAAAACTACTGGCTATAAATGAATGTGTGGCTCCAGTATCAAATAATGTAATAGCAGGAAAAGATGCAACTAAAACAATACCTGCTATAACCTCTGCCTCTGTCTCTATATCCTCAACAGCAAGTGAGAATACCTGCCCATAATTCTGTCCTGGGCCCTGAGCTCTGGCCTTGTTCTACTGTACGCCTTGAGGAGGCAATGGTGGACGAGGTGCTCCTGCTACGGGCCGTGGTGCTGGAAGAGCTGGGGCTGTAGGCCTCGGATTCTGTCGAGCATATACTATCGCCTGTTGCTCCGGACAGTCCTTGAGTATGTGCTGATTGGATCCACATCTCAAGCACAATCCAAGGCGAGTCCTGCAGTCGTTCTGGAGATGTCCTTGCTTTCTGCAGTAATGGCAAACGGGCTTCTGGTAAGGTGAGGGCCTCTGCTGGAACTGTCCTGTGGCCCTTCTAATAGGTCCATTCTGAGTAGCTCGGGCTAGTGTAACTGCTGGTGTATGACGTCTCGATGTCTGCTGCTGCTCCTTGCGAAGAATCTCCTTAGCACGAGCTTCTTCCAGGACAGCTGAATGGGAGACTCGAGACTGGGTAGTCATATAAGACTTGAGCTCTGGTGCGAGCCCCTGGTAAAATCTCCTCGCCTTCTCTAACTCTGTCGGAATCAATCCCGCACCAAAGCGACTCAGGCGATTAAACTCTGAGTCATACTCATCAACTGTCATATTCCCTTGCTTCAGATGAAGGAACTGGTCATAGAGACCATCTCAAACATGAATAGGGAAGAACCTATGCGTCATAGAACTGCTTCTAGGTGATCCCAGTGCCTAATCGTCTCTCTTCCGCCTTCCACCAGTGGTGAGCATTATCTTCTAACAGTAGGTCTGCTGTTGTCATCCAATCTCGAACTGGCAACTGGGATGCCTTCAGTAGCTTTTCGGTACTAATAAGCCTCTGTGACACCTCTAATGGCTTCTCTGTTCCTCTAAAGGCCTTGGGGTTCATATCTGTAAAATTCTTGATAGAGCCTTCATAAGGATGCTGAGTCGGTGCTGGTGCTAGTACTGGATGCGGTGGTAGGGGTCTAGCCAATGTTGCCATCATTGTCTGTCTCATCAGCTCAGTCTGCTGCCACTGAACCTGCATCATGGCGTACATAAACTGAGAAGTAGGGCTCCTATCAGTCGGTGGTGGAGGCATCTGAGGTCCCGGCTGTGGGGGAAACTGCTGAGGGAATAGTGGTGGTGGTGGTGGTGGTAGTGGTACATTCCCTTCCGGTGGTATGGTAGTGGTCTGCCCAGCCTGGCTGTCTGGGGGCACTGCGATCTCTGGGAACTCTGTCGTTGGTGTCGTAGTAGGCTGCGACTGTCCTGACTGGTATGGTGTTGCTGGAGTCATGGGAGGATTCTGTCCCTCCGGAGTAGCCTCTTCACCAGATGTGAGGGCCAAGGCAGAAGTGCGTCCGCTTCTTAAATGCATAATGTTGGCACGAGGAAGATAAGTTGATATTAGGAAAGATTGATATGAGGTATATTAAATAATCAAGGATGTTTCGAAAAGATTGGAAGTTAAGAGATAGTAGTATTTCTGGATGAGATATAGCTATTCCTATATGCAGGCTTGTTGGGCACAGTCATGTAGCCTAACAATATTAACGTCGACCTTCATGGGCCACCACAAAAATATGTAATGCCCCAGTCCCAAAATACATAGGACCAAGCACGTAAACATGCCAGCTGCACATATACGAAGAATACTCCAATATATGGAATCCTCATATATGCACATAAGCTATAAATAAAATAATCACAGGCTAGAATAACATAATCTAATGTCATCACAGCTCAACACAGAAGATAATAGAGTCCAAATAAATAAATAAGAGTATCGAAAGATAGCCGGGTGAACATACTCACTCCAAACAGCTATGAAAATAGTCTCACAAGATCGGAGTCTAACCTCCGCAAAATAAAAAGGAAAGAGATGTAAAAATAATGTCCACTAATGTTTCAAATAAAGAATAGACTAGAAATCAGTAGGAACTGCCTCGTCATCTATGTAGGATAGCTCCAACGTCGCTCCGTACTCCTGTGGAAAATCGTCTATCCCTGGAGAGGTAACCAGGTCCTCAAAGGGATGTAGCAAGATACAAGAAAACACCATGCCATATAAACTGTGATAATATAATAAGAGAAAAAGGTATGCATGCAATCGGGCTCCTGACCATTCTACTATGAATATGCAGTTGAGATACAATCCTTCGATGCATGAGCCCTGGCTTTAAATAGGATCGACATAGTTCTCGTAGAGGGCACCAGGGGCCTACGTCCATAACGCTCTGGAAGCGTCAGAGGGTACAATGTGCAAGGGCTACGTCCATAACGCTCTGGGAAACGTTAGAGGGCGCCTGGAGCCTGCGTCTCCGGAGGAGCGCACAGGTAATCAGGGAAGTGCAAAGAAGCCCATACGTCAGGTATTGTTCTCCCCACCCAATGCCTAGTATCATTATCTCCATGACTGATATGAACCTCTAGTAACCGCCAAGTCTTCTAACACGCAATTCTATTGGCAGTTACTCCTATCCGTCGCACGGTCCGTGCGTATCGATGGCCAGCCGACTACGAGGGTTCGTGTCCTACATATGACTCACAACACGTGGTAAAGCAAGTGTCAAGGCCGTATGAGATATACCAATACCTCATCATCAATGGGAGGTCACTAGACTAAGTCAATGTAAGAGAAATAAATAAAAACGTGAAAAACGATCGATAGAGTCGCTTGCACCCAAGTGTGACTTGGACGCACAGTTTAAATATCAAAAAATAAAAAATTCTAAAAATAACAACTGAAAATAAGAATATAATAATAACAAAGTAAAGTGGCAAGGTATCTTGCCTGATGGTGCAAAGTGGCAAGTCCAGGTAATCGCAATGTCTGCCAAGAAACGTCACATTCTTCAAACAACTCCGGACGCTGAAACAAACTTCAAAAACGTACTCGGTGTAAAAGATATATCTAGGAAACTCCTGTCCAAAGTCTAATTTTGGAACAGGGACAAAATAATAATTTTGGGTCAAAACGATGTCCGCCGTTGGACCCGCTTTGCACCGAAACGTGTGCCAAAGTCTATGGTCTCTAAAGTCATCAAACTACATGTCTACGGATTTAGTTTGAGGATAGGAACTCAATGGTATGTCCAATTTTGGATTCCGATGAGCCGTGTACAAAATTACCCGTTTGAGTGGGTCACGGGCACGCCAGAAAGGGTTCCGATTCGACCTTTTCAGAATAGAACCAAACTTGGCACACAGGACCAGAATTTTGATTCGGACCTGTTGGCGCAAGTTTCGTCTCGATTGGACGACTATACACGATGTTACGGCAAAGTTTGCAATTTGGCGATACGGAGGTATCTTGACGGATACAGACTGATTTCGTCGCGCACACACGACGAAACTGAGTTCCGTCTGTTCCCACACGTCGGCAACGTCCATACGCGCCTTTCGATGCATATAGTGCATGACCATGTTGCCCGATTTGTCGGGGCGCACGCCATATCGGACAAAATTCAGAAATTTAATATAAATTAACACAGGTTTTTCCTCAACTTCAACATCAATTTACTTTTTGCACGTTAATCGAAACGACGATCCAGAAGATGCGTTGCGATCTCGATTATGTTGTCTTTTACTGTTTTTAATTAGTTTCTACAATTCTTTACTGCACAACAAGAAAATTGGCCGACAAGTTATCATTTTACAACAGTTTTTAGTATTACAGAAAACAGGTTTTTCTTCAACTTCGTCTCAATTTTTCGAGCAAGTCGATGTATTGTTTCGAAATCCACCTGGAGGATCTCGAAGAGGGTCAAGTCTACTTTCCAGAAAATCTTACGGATCGAAAATCGGTACTACGAGTAAAAAGTTACGTCGTAGGGAAGTAGGGTACCTTGATTGGAAAAACTGCTTCGTGGGTGACACAGGGCTGACTTCCGATGCTCCGTTCGTCACGCACAAAACTCCGTCGCTGGTGAAATGAACTCGTAGGCGAAGAGGGTATGATCAGCCGTAACTTTCGTTTTGGAAGTTCAGGATTTTGAGGTTTGTGGAAAAAAGTTATATATATAACAAGTCGGGTCCACTCCTAATGCTAATAGAATTTGGATTAATAAAGTTCTCACAGAGTTCTCGGGTGCTGGTGCATATACGCGCGCACGCGGGGTTTTTTTTTTTTTTGCTACAGTGGATTTTTTTTTTTGGGGGGGGGGGGGGCGCCCACTTAAGTGGGTGGCCTTATTTTTTTTATTTTTTTTACTTTTCTTTTCTTTATCCGAAAAATTAAGTATATATATATATATATATATATATATATATATATATATATATATATATATATATATATACATATATATATATATATATATATTATATATATTATATATATATATATGTATATATATCTTCCTTTTAGCTAGCAAAATTATCACAAAAATCACAAATAAATTCCTAAAAATCTTAGATTTAATTATATTCCTTATTTAATAGAAATACTAACATGCACACATATAATGATATATATACACATATACATTAATTATACTAATAAACTAGTAGTAAATAAATCCATAAATAATGAAATGCCTAACATAAATTAATTAAATTATAAAAAATCAAATATAAATTATGGGGGTTTACATACACCCCATGAGGGACTATTCTCAATGGCATTGCATCATTGCCAAAGCACGATTATTCATTCCCCTAGGTCGATTCAGTTTCAGTGCCCAGGATGCCGTTTTGAGGAAAACCAAACTTGTGCAGAAGTTTTTCATGACCATGCAAGTGCGTGAACAGATTAATATTTGAACACATGCATAGAAGAATTAAGCAGCATTATTATTTTTACTCGTGCCAGGGTTCATTTTCTCAAAATTGTACGTTCTGATTTGGCGTCCCATAGGCACCAAATACCTCGAGACCATATGCCACAACCGACTTTCATTATATTTTGCATTCTATGAAATAGTCTCTCTCTTTTCTAGAACCTTAACTTTTTGCTTTGAAGTGCGAAACTTATATTTTAGAGTAAATTACTCTAAATTGATATAGTTATCCCGAGTCTTTATCTTAGTGATTTGGCATGTACTTAACTTGGCATCGTCGATTTGAATAAATTCGAGGAAACAAGAATTTTATTTACGGGAAAGAGTAGAAAAGAAGGGGATGAACCACCCACCAAGTATTAGAATGTGCCGAGAGTCGGAGCACTTCGCAACGTTCAAGTTTCAGTTACGCGAGCTCCTGCAATGGCACAAACATTTTATCAGAATTCCTTCTTTAATCCTTCATTTCGAAATTCTTAGAATGAATGCAGAACTCGACGCAAAAACACATTCATCAAAACCAAGCAGTAAAAACTTTAAGAAAACTATACAGCAGTCCGGTCCCATCGAAGGGACTCTTATATAGAGCTCACTCGCCGAGACGCAATCTGCCGTATCTAGAACTTATTCCAACAGAAACCGTTCTATTAGTTGGATTGATTCTCGTAACATTTGTCCAGATCGATTATTTTGTGCCACAAAGTGTTACTGTATACCAAGCTCAGCGACTAAGTCAGACTAGCAATCTATGTTCCTGACCGAGTCTGACTCGCCACAAGCATAGTCGCCTCTCGGGAAACGCGACACTACAACCTTCGCTCAGTCAACCTCCTCATGGAAGGTTCTAATTTGGTTCAAAGTTGTACTAAACTTGAAGGTTCCGCTCTTCATATCTTCCCAGACCCAGTAGTCTTCCCTCCCTTGTCGATCTATCTTCACCGCTTGTACGTCTTCTACATGAGAAGCCTCGATCAAACTGCCCTGCAGATTCAAATCTCCTTCCTGGATAATGCTACTTACCTTGTCAGAGGAGCCCATCAGCTCATAGACATGCCAACCCTCCTTCTCAATCAAGCTAGAATGCTTGATCCAATGGTCATGCCAGATGCTAGTTTGAGCCCCTGAGCATATCACCCTAGTCAGCTTAGCCTTAGCCATAAATCTAGTCGCCAACAACGCTCTAACAATGACGGAGAAGTTGTTGCTGCTAGTCGGCCATAATTTCCCATTCGGAAAATACCTAGCCTTAACCCAGCCAGCCTACATGGACTTCCCAGTGATGAATCTCTTGAACAGTTTTAATTACGCTGTTTCTCTGAATATGGACAAGGATCGCAGCTCAACACCTCTCTCCTTCTTAGGCCTACACAGTTCATTCCAACTAATAGCGTGAATGCCCTATTTCCACAGGAAATCGACGTATAGGCTTTCAATCTTCTTGATCGTTCCCTTGGGAAGCATAATGGCATATACCCAGTATAATGCTACAATCGAAATAACAGCCTTGATAAGCTTAATCCTTCCCCCAAAGGACAACATTTACGACTGCCATCCCTCTAGTCTCGATTGCGTATAACTGAGAAGATCCTTATAGTCCGTATTAGCAGCATAATTGATCAATAGAGGAAGCCCCATGTATTTAACATGGATATCCTTTCTGGTATGCCCATCTTAACCAGCCAAGTCTCTATGTTCCTACAGGTACAATTCAAGAATATTTGACTCTTATTTTTGTTCAGATGCAGCCTCGACCAATTCTCCAATTTATCGAATATCCCTTTAAAAGTGTCAAAAGATCTGTAGGACGGCTCCAAAAATACAAGAATATCGTCAGCATAAATAAGGTGAGAGAGACTTAGCTTAATCTTACGAAATAAGGGGTATAATCAGCCCGTCCATAACAGCATCATCTAGGAGACAAGTGAGGAACTCCATAACAATCGCAAAGAGGTAGGGAGACAGAGGATCCCCTTGTCTCAGGCCTCTGCTGCTGCCAAAGAACCCCTCCGGATGGCCCCTAACCATAATCGAGAATGAAGATGAGCAGGATATATTCTCTTACCCTGTCAACCCACAATTTGTCAAAACCCATACATATTATAATATGACAAAGGTAGTCTCGATTAACCATATCATAAGCTTTCCTGAGATCTAGTTTAAGGCATGTTTTGTTGTCCTCGTGCTTATTAAAATTTCTTACAATCTCGTGGGCTAGTAAGCAGTTCTCCATGATGGATCGCCCTTTGATGAAAGTCGTCTGGTTGGGAGAGTAAGCTCCGTAATGACATCCCTCATCCGGGCACACATAAGGTGCGATATGATCTTGTATAAGAAATAACAGCATGCTATAGGACGAAAGTCTCCCAGCTGAGTCGCTCCCTCCACCTTTGCAATTAGGACCACAAATGTATGGTTGAGCCCCTTGAGCAGCTTGTTAGATTCAAAGAACTTTCTCACCGCATCGAAAACATCCTCCTTGATCATGTCCTAGTGGTTCTTGAAAAAAGTAGCCCCAAAACCATCAGGCCCCGATGATTTAATAGCATCCAATTTTTTAACAAAGAGCTCTATCTCCTTTATCAACAGAGGGGTCCTCTGCACCTGGTATCCTTTCCTAGAAACTAATTTCTTAAACTCAATGTGCGGGAAATTGGTCGGGTGTGAGTCCTGGTTGTAGAGAGCTTAAAACCAAACAACCTCATCTTGGATACCGTCAACCCCAGTAATAAGTATACCATTAGGGTCCAGTAACCCATGGATGATATTTCGATTTTTCCTAGCTTTCACCGTCGCATGGAAGAATTTAGACCACATATCCCCATCTTTAAGCTAGCTAAATTTAGGTCTTTGTCTAACTTGGACCTCGTCCAAGAACCTCTCTTTAGGCAGCCAATCTTAGAGGACAGGATTTTGAGGATCTAACTGCACCCTTTGCTGAACCTCAGCCAACTTAGCCTCCAACTCATGTAGAGGAGTAGTAGGCCTACATAGGTTCCAGCTCTTGAGACGCCCCTTCAAAGACTTCAACTTGTGAGCAAGCCTGTATTGAGCAGTCCCACTCGTCCCTTCTTTCGAACCTTGCTTAACAGCCTCCTCATATCCTTCCATGTGAATCCAGGCATTGTTGAATCTGAAAGGCCTCTCTTTAAAAGCTGGTATAGTCTTCAATCCGATGATGTTATGGGAGTGGTCACTAGTACCAGAGGGTAAGCATTCTGCTCAACACATTAGAAAAGAATCTATCCACCTTCCGTTACAGAGAGCACGGTCCAATTGGATGACAATCCGGATGAAAATTGTTGGTATTTTTGCCTTTAGCCTAGGAAAGATAGTCCCACATCGGCTACACCAAATGGTGAGTATCTCAATATAATGCATTGCTTGTATTGAGATATGCGCATGAGGTGTGATGGGGCACAAATGGGTGCTATGTGGGAGTATTTTCCTAGAAGAAAAAATAATTAATTCCAACAAGGAAGCAAGTTATTTTTTGTCGTTCGGACTCGGACTTAGATACGGACTCCAGGATGCCTCATGCATGCACGGGAGTGTTCGGAGGGCAGGCGTGGACTGGCACACAACTATGTTGATTGTGGGATGATCTAAAATATCAAACTCTATTTTTGAGTATTGGTATTTTAGTCCCACATCGGATAGGAGAAAAGGTGAAGTCTCACTCCACTCTATAAATAGAGCTCCCTAACCTCCTTTCTAAGATGTACCAAAGAAGAGAGTTAAGGGAGCCCATTCAAGTCATAAAAAAGTTGACTAACGAGCGTTCCAGAAGTTCTTTGAGAATATGCTGGTTCCTGTAAGCGAATCGTATAAAGGCGAATCTTGCTTTGAGCAACGGTAATCTTCTTCACCCCAGCAAAGATGCCTTTCTCTTTTTTCTTTCCTTTTTTTCTTCACCTGTAACTCATGATATCCCATTTAAGAGGAAGAACGAGATCTTCTCTGATCTAATCAGAGACCTATTGTGGGCTTTCATTGATGTTGCTACAAAATTCATTTGTGCCTTCCTCGAAGTGTTACATTTGATTTGGTCTCTCTGAAACCTCTGGGATCTCAGTTGTGCACCTTATTCGATGTGTTGGCAAAATTCGTTCTTCCATCTAAGATCTGTTTCGGGAATAACAATCTCAAAGCAAGATTAGATCTGATGAAGAACAACCGTGCAAACCTTCTTGACACAAGTTTTAACAAACTTGAGAAGTTTGATGTCGAGCATTACAACGTCTGGAAGAGAAAGTTTATTCTTAATCTTCAACTCGTAAGCGTCGACTATGTGTTAACAGATCCTGGGCCTTTGATTCTAGAAGGAAAAAAATGTTCGAAGGGTTGCTAAAACCACTGCTTTGCAATCGAAGTGGAGGAGAGATAACAACCCCTGCAAGTTGCTTATCTTGAACTCTATAGAGGACTCTCTGGCAGAGTCTTACAGCAAGATGGTCAATACAAAGGACGTCTAGATGTCTGTAGAAAATCTATACAAGGCAAATTAAAACATAAATAAGATCCACAGGACTGAAAAGGTCTGGAGGATGCGATTTGAGGACGACAACCATGTTGCCTTAAGTCAAGGAGTTTCTTAAGTTACGTCAAAAGCTGGCGGATTACGTTATGCCCTTGGTCGATGCATTTGTCGTCGAAGGTATTGCCGTCGAGCTCCTTCCTGGGTGGAGCAATTTTATCGTGGACATGTACTGTAAAAGGATGGAAGTGGATCTGGAACGCCTCTTGTACTGGATACATATTGAAGACGAGCTGAGGACTCAATGGACACCTTGTCCATACAGATGGCTGAGGCCAATCTGGTGCAAGCTGGAGACTCCAAGAGGAAGCAAAAGGCTTCTTACAAAAGGAAGAACTCTTACCAGCTGAAGGTGAAGTCAGCCCAGTTCAAGCCAAAGCCTGAGGGCGATGGACTTGCTTCAACTGTAGCAAGAAGGGTCAAGCCCAAACCAAAATAGCAGGTATGGCTAGACTTGGTTGTTTTGATTACTTAACTTGGTTGCTATTGTTGTACAGGTTGAGTTATCTAGCGTAGTAGCTGACTAGTGGTCGGGCACTAGTGCATCTGACTACGTGTGCTCTCAAAGGAGCTGTTCAATGAGGACGAGCCTTGTTATGACAAAGGTCTCGATGGCGAACATATATCTAGCAGAAGATCTGGAAGATCGAGACAGTGGTTATGGACCACCGGCAAGGATACTAGAATGCATGTTGTACGTACCAGAGATTTTTAAAGATCTGACCTCAGAAAGTCTGTTGTCTGATACAGACTTGAAGATGGACATTTGTACTAGCCATATGGTAATTTTTTGGTGAGAAACATGCTTCAAGAAGATGTTCGGTACTGAAGGGATGTTCGAACTTCTGTTGATGGCGATAAAGTTACTTCATTGAATGGACTGAGAGCTGTTCTATGATAGAAGCAGACTCAAGATGTCCTATCTGGACCTTATCTCCAGAATATAGGGGTAAGAAGGTGGAGGGATTTGAGGTCTCTGCAGAGACAAGACTGTCAGGAAGATGCTCAGACGATTGAACTAGTACTGATCTCCTAGAGTTAGTACACTCAAATATCTGTGACTTTTATCAATTATCCACGGAGGTCGGTTCGAAGTGTTTCTCGAAATGCACGTACGCATATCTTTTCAAGTTGAAGAATGGAGCATTCGAGAAGTTCAAGGACTTCAGGACTGAATCTGAACATTAAATCGGTCTACAACTACTCAGAAGTGATCATTGGCAGAGAGTGTCATTTTCTGGATTCGTATGGTTCTTCTATGAACATCGAATTGTTTATGAAATAACTGCTCCATAGTATCTCTAATCCAAAGGAGTTACGGAGTGGCAGATCATAATGCTGTTAGAGATGATAATATCTACATTACGGATCTTCTAATATGCTTCTGGGGATAGATTGTGTGTACGACTACGTTTATTGCTAACGTACCGATCGTAAATTTGACTATAATTCTCATTGATACTAGTTCAAGATTAGACCTAACTTGAATATCATTCAAATGTGGGGGTGTCTGGTGTAGGATCGTTGAGCACCTCTAGAGGGGGGGTGAATAGAGTGCGTGTGTGCAGCAGAAATATAATCACCAATTAAAAAAATTAAACTATGGCAGATATGTAAGAGACAGTAAATAAAGATAGGAGAATCAAACTCAGTGACACAGCGATGTATACTGGTATCCCTCTGAGAGGACTAATCCAGTCTCGAGTACTCTTGCTCGATGTTAATCCACTATGGCACAAGCTTTAACTGAGAGCTTGCAATCTCTTACAACACCGTGCTTGGTGACAAGCGCACGACCGGCTTCACAACACCGTGCTTGGTGGCGAGCGCACGACCAGCTCCACAACAGAAAAGTTGTTAAAACTTGAACGACCTCTTACAACTCTTGAGTAACCAAAAGACTCTAAATCAACCCTGATAGTACTGGCTTTTGGCTAAGAGATGTGTAGGTGAGATTTGAAAATCTTAGATCGTTTAGAAAACACTTGAATAATAGAGAAGAGAAGATGAAGAATAAATTGATGATTTGAAACGAAAAGTTCTTCTCTATTTATAGGTGTTTTCACCAACCGAACTCGGGCAGAACTCGGACAGAGTTCGGGTGCAAATATCTCGCAAAATAGACGTTGCTCGCAGATTTGGAGGCAACTGAAGTTTGAATACAAACTGACCGAACTCGGTCAGAGTTCGGACCGAACTCGGGCCGAACTCGGCTTGGAGTTCTGTCAGGAGATATTTTAAAAATCTTTTGTAAAAACAGTTTTCAAACTGGTTTTTGGTTATTTGTAAAATCATTTGAAAAGAATATTTTCGAAATATGTTTTTGAAATATTTGTAACCGAAAATACGAAAGGGTAAAAATAGGTTTTTAGAAAGGAGGACAATTTTAACCCTAAGCCAGTATTACCATAATTGATTTTACAAAGTAATTCCTAGACTCAATAAAATGTAAAATACAGAATAAAAGTAGAAACGAGTCTTCAGAAGATTTTGATGACTTTGACGCTTTGATTTATGCAGTACATCGTCCGTTGAATATGATTTCATGCATCCTGAAATAGTTTGCAGTATTTTCTATATTTTGTGTATTGACTAAAGTATGTGTTGATTATCGAAATCGGGTGTGACCGTGGAATAGGCCAACAATCTCCCCCATTTTGATAATTGACAAACTTGAGTCTATACCAAAATATATTTATATCAAATAGAACAAAATACAAAAATTACCTGAAAATTGAGATGTTTTTGTTTTGGATTTTGGATAGATCTTGCGTTTGGTAATATACTCTTTTTCTCCCCCTTTGTCAAGTAGTAAAATGAATAGGCTCTCCCGTAAAACATGAAGCCAACAATAGAATATACAAGACAAAGTGAAGTAAAAAGAAGTAATCACAGCATAGACAAAAGAAATAAAAAGAACTATGTCATAATAAACTGAAATATCATAGAGGTTCCACTAATAATCCAAAAAATACAACTGATAAAGTCTAACTGAAACAGTTTAGACATGAAATAAAATAAAACTACTACATAAACTGCATCAACTAATCAAAACTAAATCCACTATCCCATGGCTGAATCCACATCACATCGCTGGGTCGTCCGCACTGGGAGGATCATGAGGGAAATAAGCAGTGGTCAGGTCGAAATACTGAAAAGTGACCTCATCAGTAAAACGAGGACCAGGAAAAGCCGGGTGTGGAAGGATAGTGAGTGGACGGACTGGATCCTGAACCAGGCTGTAGTGGAGATCGGCAATACTGTTTCTCAACACCTGGGCCTGAGAAATATGCCGGAACTCGGAGTCCTGATGACGTTGCGTGGAAACGGCAACGAAATCATCAAACCGCTGGTAGAATGCCTGATCGAGTCCTAGGGCAGGGGCCGGAGCAGGATGAGCATCAGCTGGAGGGGCCTCAGCATCAGCAGCTGGGACAGCAGGAGCAGCACCTGGAGGTTGAGGAAACCGACGAGAGCGGGTCAACTCAACAGGTGGAGAAGAAATGGCACACGTTTCAAGATCAATCTCAAAACGTCAAAATATACTAGCAAGGTGCATAGGAAAGACTAGGTTCCTACCTGCATTCTTGCAGTTGAGCATCCAAGACATCATAGTTTTTGGAACGGAGAAAGGAATTCCAAAATGAATATGATAAAGAGCAGAAAGTTCCAAAAATGTAACTTCATCGGTAGAGCCTTTCTTCGGAAGAAGGGCCGAGAAAATCATACGATGAAGCTCGTAAAAAGTTTGGTTTAGATGTCTAGAAAAGATTCTCCGGGGAGGAGGAGTAGGGTGACAAATCAATTTCCTAAAAGAAGCTAAAGTGACATCGGCAGGGAATTGAACATGGTGGATGTCAACAAGTGCATCACCAAGATCAGGAACGTGAAAGTATTCACTGATATCGGTGGCGCTAAATTCTAATTCCTGTCCAGCAATGCAGGAATAGAAATTCCTATTTTGTTTTACTTGCAAATTGCAGTAAAACATACGGACTGTATTGTCGTAAATGCTATCTTGGACCTCGAAAAAGTTGCAGAATCCAAGTTGATCAAGAACAGGAGCATATTCAAAGAAAGTTGTAAAATTGACGAAGGCTCCAGCACAAATACGACGAAAAGAGAAAGAATCAAACCAGAGATCGGAGAAGTCTTTGTCGGGAAACAAAGTGCTATCATATTCCTCGGGATCTCTAGGTTTGGCTGGACTAAAGAGATTTGCCGGACTGTAGTCGGATGAGGAGGAAGCACCTTGAGAAGAATTTCCTTGTTGACGTTTCGGAGCCATGAGGAAGAAGATCGCCCACTTGAACTTGTCGATTCCTTGCAGAGAATGAGGAGGAAGGACTTCTAGTAGGAGATGGAAGTATTCCACGTTTTGGTGTGGAGAAAAAATGGAAGAAAGGATGAATTAAATAGGTGCTAGGGCCGGCTGTTCGGTTCTGGAACCATCACAGCGCCGACCGAACTCGGTCCGAATTCGGTCCGAACTCGGTCAGAGTTCGGGCCGAGTTCGGCCACTTGCATTCCCGAGACAGTCAAAGCAGTCAGGTAAATAAAGACTGTAATAAATAACATTTGACTGGTTTATTAAATAACTGCTATTATTTTTGGGTTAACTATAGGGGTTGTCCCAGCTAACGGTGGTTCACCGAGGAACTCTTAAGTACCGTTTCGCTTCGACCGTAGCCGTGGTGACAGACATACCCTTTGTAAGTTTGTCCCCAAAAATAATTTTCATTAAATAATAAATTGTCAAGTCATAAATGCAGTTTTAATTACCATATGTTTTAAGAATCCGAGAATTCAAGAATGCCGAGCTCATGCCTCAAGATGTTAAAACGGTCTTCAGCCAATGGTTTAGTGAAAATATCAGCTAGTTGATGTTCAGTATCAATAAATTCTAAGCAAATATTCTCGTGTTGTTGATGATCACGTAAAAAATGATGTCTAACTTCTATGTGCTTTGTGCGTGAATGACAGATAGGGTTCTTAGTCAAATTAATTGCACTAGTGTTATCACAATAAATAGGAACATTTGTATAGTGCAGATTGTAGTCCTCTAAGGTTTGCTTCATCCACAAAATTTGAGCACAACAGCGTCCTGCGGCGATATACTCAGCCTCAGTTGTTGATAATGCTACTGAATTTTGTTTCTTGCTAAACCAAGAGACTAAGGCCTTTCCTAAGAAATGACATGTGCCACTGGTACTTTTACGGTCCACTTTGCATCCAGCAAAATTTGCATCCGAGTAACCTATAAGGTCAAAGGATTTGGTTTTGGGATACCATAAGCCAACTGTAGAAGTTCCTTTAAGGTATCGGAAGATACGCTTAACGGCACTAAGATGTGATTCCTTAGGGTTTGCCTGATATCGTGCACATATGCAAACACTAAACATAATATCAGGGCGACTAGCAGTTAAATATAATAAACTACCAATCATACCTCGATACTTACGCTGATCAACAGGTTTGCCACTTTCATCAGTATCAAGCTTTGTAGATGTAGCCATAGGAGTCCCAATTGGCTTTACATTCTCGAAGTCGTACTTATTCAGTATGTCCTTCGTGTACTTGGCTTGGTTGATGAATGTTCCGTTTGAGTGTTGTTTGATTTGCAATCCTAGGAAGAAGTTCAGCTCTCCCATCATGCTCATCTCAAATTCACTCTGCATACACTTGGCAAATTCTTGACAGAGTTGTTCATTAGTAGAACCAAAGATAATGTCATCTACCTAAATTTGCACTAGAAATATATCATTATTCATGGATTTAATAAAAAGAGTAGTATCAATCTTGCCTTTTGAAAATCCATTATCAAGTAAGAAGGCGCTTAGGCGTTCATACCAAGCACGAGGTGCTTGTTTGAGTCCATAAAGTGCTTTCTTAAGCTTGAAAACATGATCAGATTTTTGAAAATCTTCAAAACCAGGGGGTTGTTTCACAAAAACCTCTTCTTTCAAATAACCATTTAAAAATGCGCTTTTCACGTCCATTTGAAAAAGTTTGAAATCATTAAAACAAGCAAAAGCGCAAAACATGCGAATGGCTTCTAGTCTAGCAACAGGAGCATAGGTCTCATCATAATCAATTCCTTCTTCTTGATTATAACCTTGTGCAACTAGACGTGCTTTGTTGCGTAGAACTTGTCCATCTTTACTAAGTTTATTTCGGAACACCCATTTGGTACCAATTATCGATTGACCAATAGGTTTAGGAACGAGTTCCCAAACTTGGTTTCTCTCAAATTGATTAAGTTCCTCTTGCATGGCAGAAATCCAAAATTCATCAGAAAAAGCCTCATCAACATTCTTAGGTTCTATTTGTGAAATAAATGCTATATTAGCTGCTACTTCAGAATCTCTAAGAGATGAACGAGTACTTACACCTTTGGATACATCACCTATTATGAGAGTTTCTGGATGATCTGGTTTGAATCTCAATGATTCGAATCTTTGGGCCATACCTTTCACAAGGCTCTTCTCAGTTCCAGCATCTTCGGAACTTTTATCAGTTCTTGCCTCTTGGGTAGGATCTTTCTCAGAACTCTTCTTTGTCTTTGTAGGTGCATCTTCATCATCACTGTCGCTAGATCTATGACTATTCAACTCATCAAAGGTAACATTAATACTTTCTTCAACAATCAAAGATCTTTTATTAAAAATTCTATATCCCTTACTCTTAGCAGCATATCCGAGAAATATCCCGTCATCTGCTTTGGAGTCGAACTTACCCAAGTTATCCTTGGTGTTCAGGATGAAACAGCGACAACCAAAAACTTTAAAATAAGAAATGTTTGGAATTCTTCCAAACCAAAGCTCATATGGTGTTTTCTTCGAAATTGGTCGAATTAACACCCTATTTAAAATATGACAGGCTGTACTAACAGCTTCTGCCCAAAAATATTTAGGAAGATTATGCTGATTAAGCATGACTCTAGCTATTTCGCTTAGAGTACGGTTCTTCCGCTCCACAACACCATTCTGTTGGGGAGTTCTAGGACAAGAAAATTCGTGGTAATATCCACTATCATCACAAAACTTTTTGAAATCAGAATTTTCGAATTCGCCACTATGATCACTTCGGATACGAGTAATCATGAAGCCTTTTTCGTTTTGTACCTTTTTACAAAATATCTGAAATTCAAAAATAGCATCACTTTTGTTTGATAAAAAGTAAACCCATGTAAAACGAGAGAAATCATCAACAATGACAAAAGCATAGAGTTTACCGCCAAGACTAGCGACTCTACTTGGACCAAATAAATCCATATGAATCAATTGCAAAGGTCTCGAAGTACTTACAGCGTTGATGGATTTAAAAGAAGACCTATGTGCTTTGTTCTTTTCACAGTCAGCACATACCATGTCTCTCTTGAATGGAATTTCTGGGAGTCCTTTTACCAACTTCTTTGTGTTCAGACGTGAGATAGTATCCATATTTGCATGTCCTAATCTCATGTGCCATAGCCAGCTTTCATCTTGATTGGCTACTAGGCACCTTCCTGCATTATTAGTATTCTCCAAAAAGAAAACATAAATATTGTCTTCTCTAATCCCTTTATATACGGGATCACCAGATGACATATCATATATGGTACATTTATCTTTCACAAAATTGATACCATAACCATTATCTGTCAAATGACTTATGCCCAATAGGTCATGTTTCAATTCAGTTACTAGACAAACATCCTTTATTATTGGGTAAGGAGAAATACCTACAGTACCATTACCTATAATATCACCTCTCAAGTTATTTTCGAAGGAGACGTATCCTTCTTTCTTCATCGATAGCGTAGCGAATAAAGATGCATCACCAGTCATGTGTCGCGAACATCCGCTATCGAGGATCCATTTGCTTCTAGCATGAGAGGGTTGAGGGTCCACCTACAAAACAAATAGATGAATCCTTTGGTACCCATTTTCTGAAGGGTCCATGCTGATTAGCTTTAGGTCTCCAGACTAAAGTATGGTTATTAACAAGCTTTCTTGCAAGACAATACTGTGATATGTGTCCGTGTGTACCACAATAAGTGCAAGTCAGTTTAGAACCAGATGTGGTTGAAACTGTGTTCACATGCTTGTTTGGTTTCTTGGAGAACCTATAAGTGAAAGCATGATGATACTCGTGTTTCTTCTGTGCTTTCTTGTTTTTAGTCCTCTTAGGTGTATGCTTTGCATTAGGACTAAAATTAGGCTGTGTCACAGGCATTTCCTGTTTGCCTAACTTGATTTCTAACTTTTTAGAAATCGCAATAGACTCTTCATATTTGGCAGTCATAACTGAGAGTCTCTGTTCTGTTACTAAGTGCATCCTCTTCTCTGTATCATACAGTTTTTGCATCTTACCATAATCTCTTTCTTTCTTTTGAATAGTGAGGATAGCCTCATGATAGTCTACCTTGAGTTTGGCTATCTCTTCCGTGTTACTGGTAGTAGACGTCTCTTTAATATCTTGAATAAGATTAGACAGTCTAGCTAACTCGGTTGTGTATGCCTTAATCTCTTTTCGAGATTGCTTATACTTGTCAAGCACATTTTTGTGTTCTTCAAGTAAATCGCTAAAGGCATTTTCTAACTCATCGAAAGTAAATTCATCATATAGAGGGTTTGAAGATACCTTGTCAAATGCCATAAGACAGACATTTGCATTGCCGCAGGGTCTATCCTCTTCTTCAGAATCACTGGCATCGCTTTCATGCCAGATACTTGTGTTGGCATACTTTCGACCAGTTGTAGCTTTTCTGCTTGATCTTGATCTGTCATTTGGACTGCTCTTCTTGGTAGCTGGACAGTCCTTCTTCATGTGCCCTGATTTCTTACATCCAAAGCATATGGTTTCATCTTCATTGCTTTCTTGGACGTCTTTCTTCTTTCTGCTTGTAAACTTTAGATACTTTCTGAAGTTCTTCACAAGTAGGGCTTGTTCATCACCACTTGAGGATTCTTCATCGGAATCGTTGTATGTCGGCTTTCTTGCATGAGCTTTGAAGGCAATAGTTTTCTCTTTTGGTGTTGCTTCTTTAAAGTCTTGCAAGTCGAGTTCATGGGTCATGAGCTTGCCCATCAAAGTTTCCAACGACATTGTGGTGAGGTCGTTTCCTTCAATAATTGCTGTAGCCTTTGGATTCCAATTCTTTGTTAGAGCCCGCAACACCTTTCTAATCTTCTCGTGATTGCTGTAATCTTTACCAAGAGATTGCAGAGGATTAGTTATATCAAGGAAACGAGTAAACATCTGTGTAATTGACTCACCGGGTTTCATCTTAAAAGATTCATATTCCTGAGTCAGTCTACTAATTTTGGATTCTTTCACTTGGGAAGTCCCTTCATGGGTTACCTCAAGGAGTTTCCAAATTTCGTGAGACGTCTTGCAGGTTGAAACTCTGTTGAACTCGGTTTTGTCAATTGCACAGAATAGTGCATTGATGGCTCGAGCATCAAGACTAGCCTTTACTTTTTCAGCATCGGTGTACTTGTCATGCGGCTTTTCCATAAGAATACCTTCAACCATTGTAGGTGGTGGTTTCTTATACCCATCAATGACTATTGACCAAAGATCAAAATCTAGAGACTTAAGAAAGAAAGTCATACGTGTTTTCCAGTAAGTGTAATTTGTTCCATCAAATAGGGGAGGTCTATTTGTGGATTGCCCTTCACCGTTGAATATAGATTTCACGGCTGCCATATATATACTCTCTAGGGTATGTTATATAAGAATATAACCTACTCTGATACCAATTGTAGGATCGTTGAGCACCTCTAGAGGGGGGGTGAATAGAGTGCGTGTGTGCAGCGGAAATATAGTCACCAATTAAAAAAATTAAACTATGGCAGATATGTAAGAGACAGTAAATAAAGATAGGAGAATCAAACTCAGTGACACAGCGATGTATACTGGTATCCCTCTGAGAGGACTAATCCAGTCTCGAGTACTCTTGCTCGATGTTAATCCACTATGGCACAAGCTTTAACTGAGAGCTTGCAATCTCTTACAACACCGTGCTTGGTGACAAGCGCACGACCGGCTTCACAACACCGTGCTTGGTGGCGAGCGCACGACCAGCTCCACAACAGAAAAGTTGTTGAAACTTGAACGACCTCTTACAACTCTTGAGTAACCAAAAGACTCTAAATCAACCCTGATAGTACTGGCTTTTGGCTAAGAGATGTGTAGGTGAGATTTGAAAATCTTAGATCGTTTAGAAAACACTTGAATAATAGAGAAGAGAAGATGAAGAATAAATTGATGATTTGAAACGAAAAGTTCTTCTCTATTTATAGGTGTTTTCACCAACCGAACTCGGGCAGAACTTGGACAGAGTTCGGGTGCAAATATCTCGCAAAATAGACGTTGCTCGCAGATTTGGAGGCAACTGAAGTTTGAATACAAACTGACCGAACTCGGTCAGAGTTCGGACCGAACTAGGGCCGAACTCGGCTTGGAGTTCTGTCAGGAGATATTTTAAAAATCTTTTGTAAAAACAGTTTTCAAACTGGTTTTTGGTTATTTGTAAAATCATTTGAAAAGAATATTTTCGAAATATGTTTTTGAAATATTTGTAACCGAAAATACGAAAGGGTAAAAATAGGTTTTTAGAAAGGAGGACAATTTTAACCCTAAGCCAGTATTACCATAATTGATTTTACAAAGTAATTCCTAGACTCAATAAAATGTAAAATACAGAATAAAAGTAGAAAAGAGTCTTCAGAAGATTTTGATGACTTTGACGCTTTGATTTATGCAGTACATCGTCCGTTGAATATGATTTCATGCATTCTGAAATAGTTAGCAGCATTTTCTATATTTTGTGTATTGACTAAAGTATGTGTTGATTATCGAAATCGGGTGTGACCGTGGAATAGGCCAACATCTGGTGTACGTGAAGCTTCCGGATATCAAGATTCAGAAGTCATGAAGGAAGACCAAGAAGACAGTATGTCTGGAATTAGCTGTTGTAAGCTATACTCAGAGATCACTTGATATTGTATCATTCATATCATCGAGTCTCGCGAGACAGAATTCTTTGAAAACAAGATTGCGAGGGACAAGAACATTATTCTCACGGATGTTCCGAAGAATATTGTTGGTACCGAATGAGCAAGTACTTTCAAAGAAGTAGTAGCCCAGAATGTGGTTGTCACTGATGAAATAACACTTGAACTAGTATTCGCTAAACGGTTAGCAAAACGAATGAAAAGGCCGAAAGACCTCGGAGATGACTTTATCACCTATTACATATTGGCTGATGAGGTGATAAAAACTAGAGATGCGATCATTTGGGGAAGTGAGTAATGATAAGATTAACTCCATTGCATCTAATTAAAGTGTGTGTTAGTTAATCTACCTGAAGGAGCTAAACCTATCGAATCTTCGAGAAGAAGACGAAAAGCTGAATAAACTGATGATGAGTTCAAGGCTAGGCTAGTTGCCAGGAGGGATTGCTCAAGAACCTGATAGATGAGGTTGACACATATGCTCTAATGGCTAAGATGTCAACTATCATGATGACGATGGCCTTAGCTGCTATTCATGAGCTGTTCTATCATCAGATGGATGTCTAGACAGTAATTTTAGATAGAGAAATGACATAAGAGATTCACATACAACAGCAAGATAGAATTGTCCTTCAGGATATTGAAGATAAGGTCTACAAGTTGGTGAATTCTATATACAATTTGAAGTACACTCTCAATCTGTGGCGCAAGAAGTTTGACCAGGTTATTAGGTCAAAATGCTACAGGGTCAGCGAGACTGTTAAATGTGATTACACGAAGTTCGTTAATGATGGAGGAGTTATCGTTTGTCACTATGTGGACGACATAATGATGTGTTACTAGAATAAAGATGTTCCTCACGTCCGTGATTCAGTATGAAGGACATGGGAGATGCGGATGTCATCCTGGGAAGTTAAATAATCCAGACAAAGTTGAGCTTGCTCTATCACAAGCCTACTACGTGGAAAGTTGCTCACACGCTATGGATATCAGGATCTTCCAGGGATCGATACTCCTTACAGGTGTGATCAAAAGCTAAAGCAAGATCTTGTAGAAGCGTCAAACAGTTGGTGTACTCGAACATCATTTGGAGTTTGATGTAGGCTACAAGTACCACCAGGTCTGACATAGCTTTTACTGTAGGATTTACAAGTCGATTCACGAGCAAGCCAAGTGTTGATCTTTGGAAAGCTGTGAAGAGAATATTGGGATATCTCTCAGGGACTCAGAAGGATGCACTACAATGGTTATCCAGCAGGGGTAGAAGGCTTAAGTGATACCAATTGGTGCTCAGACGAAGAAAAAGGAGAAGTTACATCTTTTACATGTGTGATGTTGTTATATCGAAGAAGTCGAAAAAGCAGATCCATAGGTAGTGCTGCTATATCGAGAGAGTCGAAGAAGCAGACATTTCTCTCACTAATAGAATCCCAGTTCTGTGAGCTGCAACGAATAAAGCTGAATTACTTCAGGAATGAAGCAGAATGGCTTCGGGAGATCAGGAAGGATCTTTATGTGGTTGGTGCGCAAATTCGAATGATACCGATATTTTGCGATAATCGAACACGATCTTCCTGTGGCTGATGCGTAAATTTGGATAACACCGATGTATTATGACAACTAGGTGGCTGCAACAGTGGCATCGGATGATCTCTTCAATGGCAAGAAGAGGACTGTGCGATTAAGGTACAGGACTGTCACTACCACTTTTCTAGCTTGAGGGTATTTTGGTTATTTTCAAATTTTGAGAATTATTGGAATTATTATTATTATTTAGATTTATTAGAATTAATGTGATTTTTAGTGATTTTTAGTATAATTGATTTTGGGCCTATAGTTGACTTTGACTAATGTTGACTAGGAGACTAACCTAGAGGCTAACCTAGGTCATGACTATGTGATTAGGATATGGAACCCTAGCTTGACCTAAGTTAGTGATAATTAACCCATTAGAATTAATTTGGAGAAACAAAGATTTGAATTGATTTAGAAATGGCTTGTGATTTCACAAGTCATGACTTGTGACTTAAGTCTTAATAGCCCATAGGCCCACACATGAACAAAACCTAACCCTAATCAGCCTATGGCAGCCACTATTGATCCCTTCCCCTTTATTTAAATGCTCCTAGAAATTAGGGCTAGCCTCCTTAGGAATTATTGCTATTTTGGAAGAGGTGAGTCTCCATCTTCCCTAATCCATAGAAAATCCATTTTAATTTATTTTTTTCCCAAACCAATTGCAATAGGACCTAATTTTAGTCTACTTGATGTTGGTATTGAGTATTTTCAGGAAGGAATCAATTTGGAAAAGTTTTGGTGGCTTGAGGAACCATTTCCATTTGGAAATTTTGAGCATTTGCTCATCAATAGGTATATTTCAATCCCCTCCATGAAATTCTGAATTTCTTGCATATTTAGGGAGCCCTAGACCTAACTTAACTGTAGGAATAGGAAGCCCTAAAATTCGTGCCTATTTCGTGTCCTATTTGGACACGTATCAGTGTCTTACTGGATGTGTTTGATGAAATGCCCCAATGGGCATTTCGAGTGAATTTTGGGACTGTATTTGGATAGGAAATTAGATCTATGTGTCGCTTATGTGTTTTCTGTGTTTTGTGTAGGCTTAGTGTCGTGTCGAGTCCACACGGACACGCGAACACGTGGTCGTGCGCGTGCGTGCACAGGAACTGTACATGCCCTGCTGCACGGGTGCATTTGCGACATGGACACGCGACGTGGACACGTGGGATTTGGCACACATCGAGGGGCAATGTCTGCCACCCTGTGTGTCGAGTTGCATGAGCTCTCGTGTCGTGTCGGACATGCACGAACGTGCGCACGGGGAATACACTGATTCAGCGGCTGTCATTTTTGTGCGCTGATACGCGTGTCGTATCGCACGCACACGCGACGTGGACACGTGGCAGGGTGTTCTAGCCCTAGCCCTACACTAGGTTGACCCTTGGACACGACCACGTGGGTTGTGTCGTGTCGTATTGTGTGCACGGACACCGTGAACACGTGCACGATAATTATCCTGTGTGGTTCAGTTTGTGCACTGTTTTCGTATTTAATGTGATTGGACACGTTTGTGTCCACTTGGGTGGACACAAACACCTTGTATGGCACATGCACAATTAGTTTATGTATTACCAACCATTAGTTTGGTTTATTAACTTAATTTCATGTCGAATTCTCCATTTCCCAATTAATTACTGATACCTACATTCAGTCTCTATTTTTTGTTCTGTCCAGATTTCATAATTCGATTTTGTCATCGATTTTAACCTAGAATAAACTGTTAATTGCATGGTTTTTAACCTCTAATATGTACACCTACATGTTATCTAATGGTATGTTGAATTTAGGTTTGATTTGATGAGGTTTGGGTTAAAAAATCTGGGAATGGTATTGGGGACTGTTTAAATGGTTTTTATGTGTTATCATGAGTTTGTTTGAACTGTTGATTAATGTATTAATTCTGAAAATTGATGAACTGAGATGGGGGGGGTTCTTTTATGTGTTATTTGATATGATTTGGGACTGTTCTGGGTTCGAAAACTGGGAATGAAGTGTTAGGCTGAAAACTGGGTTTTAGGGGGGACTATGAAACTGTTTTTGGGTTTCTTTTGAACTGAATGCAGTGAACTGTTTTAATGGTCTTCAACATAGTAAAATCTGAGTTTGTATGGACTGATTTGAAGGGGGGTTCTTCTATGTGATAACTGATTTGAATGGGAGTGTGTCCTAAGTATTCTTTTTCAGATTTTACATTGATGTCTCACTGTTTTCACACTCTTTTATCTCACTCACTGTTTTCATGCCTAACACCTATTCACACACTTGAACACTCTCACTCTCACTATTTGACACACACTCTTGTATATACACACATGCCTCACTAACACACACACACATACACTTGGACACATATTTATGAGCCCCCTCTCAATACATATGTATATATATATATATGTATTGACACATAATGTTGTATTGTATACACATATTAGCCTGTAGGGTATATTCTAAGTTATATTATTTAAATGGTATATGTGTATTCCTATATTAGAGTATATAATTATATCTATGTGTATTATATATTAGATGTATATGTGTTAGGTGTATAGATGTTTTGTAGGTTATAAGCATGGTATAGCATATTAGCCCATGGCCTAGTCTCTTAGCCTATGGCCTATGGTTGTGCCTGCTTAACTAGTAAGCTTAGATTAGACTTGTGTAGTCTTGTTAGACTTAGAATAGCCTTGTTAGCCTAGTATAGACTAGTTTGACTTAGGTTTGACTTGGTTGACCATAGTTTGACTCAGGTTTGACTTTAGGGTTGACCAGAGTTGACCAAGAGTTGACTTTGGTCTAGATTGGCCTAGATTCATGTAGAATGCATTGAATTGCATCTTTTTTTATCATTGTAGACTCATAGTGACTTGTACTGTTCTATAGGAGACAGACACCACTCCTAGGACAGTATATTTTCTTCAGATTCTCGGGTTACAGGCGAGTATATTCTCTGATCATTTCATATCCTGTATTAGGAGTATATTTCCTGTTTTAGATTACTTTACATGATGCTGACACGTTGGAAACACGGATTAGTACTATATGGATCTTGTTGTGCGATGTTATCCCCTTAGCGGATACATCGGGTATTCGTGTTCGTGTACTTTATCGTGAACATCGTGTACTCCTTGTATTTGTGACATTCGTGTACGAAACGTGTGAAATCGTGTATAATCATGTATTCACATGACCTTCGTGTACAATAACATAACTTAACTAGATCCTTGTGTATTGATTGGGGCGGAGGAGTAGAAGTGGTTATGTATTCAATCCAGTAGATTACTCGTGTACAACCTCTGTAGATTACTCGTGTACAACATCGTGCCGTCTACATAACCATCTTATGCTCTGAATCACTAGCACTGTTAGTTCTCTATATATTATAGCTATTTATTTACAGTCTATCTTTTTTATCATGTATTTCTTTCAGTTTCTTGTATCTTACACTATAGCATGATTATATATCCTGACCTGTTATGATTTGATGAGATGTACTGTGCTCGCTCCTGTTCTGACTGGACCTGTTGAAAATTTTACAGAGGACGAGGCTGAGGCGTTCTGCCCTACCTACTACGGTGCTACATTAGATGAGTGCCTGGACTTGGACCAGCAGCAGGATCCACTAGCAGTAGATGACACTCCCTTAGATTAGGATTGTCTTTACTTTACTTGGATTACTGTATTTAGATTCTGGGATATTTCTGAGATATGTATTTATTCTAGACACTTAGAATTCTGGATTTGTATCTCTGTGATGCTTCTCTCCTGGATATTATCTATCTTTTATATCATTCTATCTTATCATGTTCTACCTTAGTTGTGATTGAGATATATTCTGTTATGTCATCCCCATTCGGGGAGTATAACTGTTATTACCTTCAACTGTTAGATCTTGTGACCTAGGACAGCGTTCTACCGCCGACACTGCGGCATAGGCTGGACGTACCCATGTCTCGTGCCCTTACTCTAGGGTGCAGATCGTGACACAGGACGGTAAATGATATCATTAAGAGAGGAGTCATTGTCGTGGTGGATGTTCAGAGCCATGAGACTCTGGCGGATCCGTTCACCAAAGGTCTCAAGAGCTAGCTGGTCGAGGACTCAGCCAAAAAAATAGGCTTGAAGACGTTCTGATATTGTGTCTCTGCAATCCTACCATTGTTTGCCATTAAAAATCAAAGACATGTATTACAGAAACACTGAAATTGATTGCAAACTCGCTTGTACAAAGAAAAGCCTAGAAAGAAATCCTAGGAAACAATCTAAGTATAATTGTTTAGTTTTTTATTATGGGGGGTGACGGTAGAGGCTCGGGAAAGTGTTAGCAACTCTGCCTTACTCCGTGGACTATCTGAAACAGTCCTTAGCTCTTGAAGAAATTGATTTTCGAAGGTTGCCTGCCTTTTGCAGGGGTGTGGCACCCTGCTATTTAAAGTGGTATGTATGTGGAGCCGTATAGATGGCCTGTGGCCACGTGGCTAATTTAGCACGTGCAAACCCGCTCTTTGGCCGTCATCTGTCGATTTGTTGGGATTTTGTTACAGTAAATCTGGGTAGTTAAGACTTGGTCAGCCTGCCACGTGTCCTGTCGCAGGAATCATTTTGAGCTGCATGAGTCTCTCAGTTTTCGACCGTGTGGGGCCGCATGAGACTCATGCGGTTTAAGTCGTAATACTTTCTTAGCCCACATATAGCTTAAGGATTTAATCTGCATAAATTCTGTATTTTGGCCGCATACAGGTCATGCGGCTTGGGTCACAGTCACCCTTGGCCTCATGAAGTTCGGAGACTTTGGGGCCGCATAAGGTTCATGCGGCCTAGGTGACACTCCTTCTGGTCGCATGAAGGTGTATGAACCCTATTTTGGTGACGTCTCACGTCTTATCTTTTTGTCAAAGTGTCAGAGCTATTATTTTTGTCAGTTTTGACAGAACTTGTCAGCTTTATCAGACGAACTGATCCTCTTGGCCGCATATCTTTCTTCTGCAGCTGGTTGTCGATGGGCCGCATAAGGTATTGAATCTGTCATGCGGCTTTTCTTTATGCGGACCTGTTTGGCCTAAAGTACATATGCGGCAATTTATGATCCGCATGAACCCCATATTTTCCATGCTTCTACAAGACCCCCTTCAAAGTTTTCAAATTACAAATTTGGAATACTTTGAATAAGAAGCATGGAAATATGTCCAGCCATAGGGAGTCTTCAAGTCGCAGGGATTTTTCGAGCCGCAGAGAGATCTCGAGCCGCAGGGAGACCCCATCAGCCTTCCAGCTATCACTGCTGCATTTAATTTTTTGATTCGGTTGTGGATCTTTTCGAGATAAAGTCGATGGTTACTAGGGATAAAGTCCCCAAACGTCAATATTATCTTTAATGATCTCGAGAATCGAAGAGGCGCTCTTCAAGAATAAGCCCACGGTTATTTAGGGATCAAGCCCCCAAACGGCTATAGAAGCATGAAAATTTTTCAGCAAATGAAGCCCCATGCGCCCAAGCCAGTAGATACCCCATGCGCCCAAGTCAGTAAAGCTCTATGCGCCCAGTCAGTGGAGCACCATGCACCCAGTCAATGAAGTTCCATGCGCCCCGTCAGTGAAGTTTTATGCGCCCAGCCAGTGAAGTTTCATGCGTCCAAGACTAGCGCCCCCGAAAGGAGGGCACATAGCCTGAGACATGGCTACGCGCCCAAGCCTGGCTCAGTCAAAGCCATAATCAAAACGTGCACCGAAGCACACGGCCACGTCAATCTCCACGAGCAGTCGTGCACCGAAGCATGCGGCCACGTCAACGCCACAACCAACCCACGATCTCGCAGCCTGTATGCACCTACATCTTATGCGCCCAAAGCAGGACTATGCGCCCACATAGGAACAAGCGTGTTTCTCCGTGTGGGTGCATAACACCATTTCAGCCCAACAACGACTATAAAAGGGGGGCCTCATCCCTCTTCAAAGGACAGAATAGAGAGCATTTTCAAGAGCCAAATTGCTGTACTTCTTGACAGTGAGCCGAGAGTTAGCAATTTTCTTAGGTTTGCTCCCACTTTTGTAATCGGAGTGTCAACGGAGTAAAGGAGCAACTGTCGTTCGATCTCCATCGTCCCATTTCCCAGAATTCTTTTTTGTACTCGGGGATCCTCAGCACAGGATCTCTCAGACGTACTCGATTTGTGGTGCCTTGCGCCAATAAAAGAAAAGACAGCGTTTTCTTCTTCTTTTTTGTGAGTGTCCACAAAAATGGCGACTCTGCTACGGACTACCTTTTCCTCTGACGAGAAAGTGGTGACGCAATCGGATACCGACAAAGTAGGGAGCACTCAGAAGATGCTGATCGTAAAGTTCGATCAGCAGGCGTTCGAAGAGATGCTCTCGAGGGACGGCTCTACTCCCTCAAAATCAGCAAAGCCAAACAAGTCTCGCAAGACTTGGCTTTCGAAGGCTCGCTGCGCATATCCTGCTAGTGTCATAGCAGATATTCAGCTGAAGGACTCTGTCACATGGGCGCATGACTCTGTCACAGAAGTTCCCCAAATGGAGAAAGCTCACACCATTCCGGGCTCTACTAGCCCAGTGACTTCTTCCCTCCATAACTAACAACAGGGTGTTCGACACTCGAGACTTGGCAGAAGAAAATACTACGATGCCAAGAATCGGGGTGTGCGACACTCTGGCCAAACCAAGCGAGGCTCACAAACGAAGGAGGCAAAACTGGAAGAAAACAGTGCTGCTCCACCAAGCATGCACCCAAAGCCATGTGCCCAAGGAAGTGTTTGGGCGCATAGCCCCAACCAGAACACTTCTGTCTTCAGCAGGCTAGGCATCCAGATTCATGCGCCCAAGGCTATGCGCCCAGGCTCTCTAGATCCATACTATGCGCCCACATCAAGGCGACTCAAACATGCTGTCAAGAAGCATACGCCCAAGCCCAGTCTCCAAGTCCTATGCGCCCACAGCAAAAAGACAGGCCCCAACGTGTATAGCACGGGGCTGTCTTCAAGGACATCATAGAACTTAGGTGTGGGGGTTGCCCCTGCACACGAATTAAGTCTGGATGCGCCTACTCTCCTTACGAACCCGCATACAAAGCTCGGCGATGCATGCCACATGGGTTGTAAGACAAAACTCCCTTTCGCTGACTTACACGACATGATAAATCATAAGCGTAAAGCGAGGGAGAACATAACAATTCATAGTGCACTTTCGTGCACCAGTATTATTATCAACTGTTGTTGCTCCAAAGCAACAAGAGTACCTCAGAGAAAGTCCGTATTTCGACGTCTCTATTTCTCTGACGATGAGAAGCCACTGTCTGTTTCATCCAACATGGCTTCATAGGGTCTCCCTTAACGGGAGCCCCAATCAAAGACGGTGGACCACAAATCCAACCTTCTCTCTCAGTACCACGAGAAGGAGAAGATGAAATCTACCAACGGATGGCCAACAAGCTATCACATCTGAAGGAGTCTATATGGGCACCCGATCAAGGACGAGATTCCGTACAGAAGATGAAGAATCCCAAGCTGGGGGTAGTATTCCCTCAGAGTCCGAAGCAGATGATCCCCACACTGGGGTTAGCCTTCCAGAGGATGATGATCTCTCCGAGTCCGATGACGACTATCTACATCCTCTACCTGAAGACGAGGGACTTGCCCACTCAGAGACAGACAGTATCAGTACCAGTTGTACTGTTTCCTCTGTTCATCCCCGCATATTATCTACATACATGGCGGACGGAGAAAGACCTGAAGAAGCCAGTGATCAGACCAGCAAACGGCTAGAGGGTCTTGAAACAGCATTCTCTAAGATCACCGATATGCTTACCAGTATCATGGCGGTTCAAGCAGCTGGGGCCATTCCTCTACCTCAACAAAATGTCTCGGCTCACGCTAGTCCGGCACATAGCAACAACCCTCCTTCCCTATAAAAAGAGTATCATTCCGTTGTGCCTCCTCCAAATCTTGTAAATACTGGGGGTGGTCCTTCGCCAACAACGCCTGACAACCATTCAGCAGCCGTTTCCCAATACCTGCTCAATCAATAGGATGCAATTGATTTCCTGGTCGCTCGTCTCGACACCATCTCACACAAAGATGAGCTCCAGAAGATGGGGATATCTCAACCTTATCCCCCTTAGTCAGAGAATGCTACTTGCCCTCCTAACTACAAGCCACTGACACTGAATTCATTTGACGGGTTGACTTCTCCTCGTCAACACATGACGTACTTCAACACGCAGACTCTACACTTGCCTAGAGACGATCCGTTCTTGTCAAAGCTATTTATTAGCACCTTGCAGGGGGTAGCCTTCGAATGGTTCTGCAGTCTGCCTGACGGATATATCAATTCATTCAAAGACTTGGAGAGGTTATTCCTCAACAGGTTTTATGAGAGTGGCATGCATGTTAGTATGTCCACCCTCATCGAGACCAAGCAAAGAAGGACTGAGTCTGTCATCGCCTTCATAGAACGCTTCAGACGGCTAGCATTGAAGATGCCCTTCGGTATACCAGACTCAGAACTTATGGATACTTGTCGACATAACTTCCTTCCTACAGTGAAGTTTTGTCTAGGTATACATAAGTATGATACATGGCCCGCTTTCATTGGGGCCGCTGATGTTACTGAAAACGACATTTCTAACTTGGAGCTACTAGGGTTGAACACACCCAAATCCGAAGACAAGGGCAAGCATCCTCAAACCATCCCTGTCCGTGGGGGTAAAGGAAAAGAAGTCCTGAAAGTCGACACATCCAAAGGAGCTTCCAATTCTCAAGGCACCTTCGACAAGCCTAAGGAGACCTTCTCCTTTGATGAAGACAATGTTATTACCATCTTCCACATATTGACGAAGGGTAATAAGCTGACATTGCCTCCACCACGATGTCCTGCAGAGGCGAGCCAACTCAATAATCCCAAGTACTATCTCTATCATCAGTACGTGCATCACTCCACCAAGGACTGCATCGTCCTGAAGAAGAAGATACAACAGCTAATTGACATCCAAGTGATCAACCTTGAAGCTGAAGACAAAGTCGAATTTGCTAACATGATCTCTCTTCAGTTTGGCGACTTTTCTCCTACAGGAGTCCCAGACGGCGTGGTCCCGATCCCCAAGGCGATAATGGAAGTCGCCAACCTACCACCAGCTCGCAACACAACTTTGGTGCCACTCATGACTGAACGTGGTGAGATCATGTAGGTCTACCCGGGCCTTGTCCAAGTAGTGACGCAGGGGATAACACCTCCCAAAGCAAGAAAGGGCAAGAAATACCAGTTATGCCATATGGTATCCTCCCCCATCTACGAGGTTCTATCTGGCGAGACGCGATCGGATAAGACTTATCTTCGGACGTACGATCCCGCACAAGAAGAAGCAATACCTCCTCAAGCTCCTGCTGCCCCCATAAGCTCAGAAGCTGGCCCGTCCAACCTCAAACCACGAAAAAATCCAAGCAGAAGGAGATGCGGTTTGATAAGTCTCTAAAGGCGCCAGCTCTCGAAGGCATGGATCGGCCCTACAACTTTGACATACTGGCTCAGCTAGCCAATACACCTGCCAGGTTGTCTCTGTTCGATCTATTGCGACTCTCCAGAGAAACGCGAAAGGCCTTAAGTGAGACATTACTACATGCCGACTCTTACCTCGCTGAAGTCAAAGCCCCCGCTGAAGATCCTGTCTACTGTTCCCACTGCCACAGTACTATGGAAGCGGTGCCCAACATCACCTTCTCACAGGTGGACATGCTACTCAAAAATAATCATCATGATAGAACCCTGTACTATACAGGGTATATTAGGGCGTTCAAGGTGGATCGCATGCACATCGATCCAGGATCCTCCCTCAGCATCATTCTTAGAAGTTTGCTTCAAATTCTGGGAATCTTTCTGCACAAGCTATCTGCAACCAACACAACCATCATGGCTTTCAATGCTGGTCGAAGCCATCTGCTGGGCAAGATCCGTCTCAAATGCCAGATCAGTAATCTCTGAACGAAGGTTTCCTGCTATGTGATCGATGCCAACGTATCCTACAATGTCTTGCTGGGACGTCCGTGGATACACGAGAACATGATCGTTCCTTCCACACTTCACCAGTGCTTCAAGTACATCAACAGCGACGGTGTTGTGAAGACGGAGTTTACCGATGTCGATCCTTTTAAGGGCATCGAAGCTTACTATGGAGATTCGGTGCTTTACTAATCTCAACCCCCCAAGGATGACGGCAATGAAGCTAACAATGAAACTGAAGCAAGTCTATCCTCCAATGATGGTCCCCTGATTGTCTGAGTTAAAGCACGTACTACTCCAAAAAGTACTCCGAAGCCTCTCACAATCTGGGTGAAAAAGAAGAACCCCGACAAGGTCAAACCATTGACCATCACTCTCAGCAAGACACCCCAGGAGGAACCAACTGATGCTCGTCCTCCCAAACCTGAAGAATTACCCTACGTAGGGAACTCGACCAAGACTGTGGCTCCTCTTCCAGATGATGATCCTCTCAATGAGTATATCAATACTCATAATAATGTACCTTCAGCGGATGATGTTATCCCTGAAGAAGAACTTACGTATTTTTTTAGTAAAGGTTTATCTTTGAATTACTCCGAAGTCTATCAATCTATAAACCACTACATAGATACGATATACGCTCTAGAGAACGGCATAGGACCACACCTTTGCATACCGGTCACAACACCTCACCTGCGGGAAAAAGTTTACCCTGAAGATATCCTCTACTTCATTGTTCCAGCCAGAAAGAAAGATGAAGAGCTAATCATCTTTGGTCGTATAATTGGCGAGAGAAAGTTCGTTCCAGACTCTACTTCTCCCAAGCGCAAAACAGAAGCTGACTATGACTCTGGAAAAATGCAACTTTTTCGGTATAGTTGGCAGGCCAAGAATATCATCCAGAATATAGGATATGACATCAAAAGCGACGAAGGGCTAAATTACGGCCGAGGATGATGGTTGCCAATACGACACTTTGCTCCCCTCGGCAAACCCGAGAACTACTATCAACGAAGCGGTGTTGGTTTGGGCTATGTCTCTCCTCCAACAACTCCCGAAAGATCAGATGATGAAGCAGATCATTGTTCTCATTCTTCTGATTCCTCCCTCTGGGACTCAGACTCCAGCATCGACGACATGTTCAAAGCAACTCTGTCCGTTAACATAGTTTTCGTCGGCCAAATTGTAGACGATGACCAATCAATCGAACTCGAACAATGGGCTCAAAAGATGGACACCAGGTGGGAGCTGTGCTTCGAACAACGGGAACCACCTACCGAAGACGAAGTCATCCAAGTCAATCTAGGAGATGAAGCATCCTTCAAACTAATCTTCATCAGCAAAAGTCTATCTGGCAATGAACGCTAATCTCTTATACAACTTATAAGAGAATACATCGACGTCTTCGTATGGAGCTATGAAGACATGCCAGGCTTGGACCCTAAAGTCGCCATGTACCGCCTGAACATTTCATCTAAGGCTGAGCCAGTAAAATAGCAACAACGATGATTCCGACCAGACGTCATAGAAGCCATCGAGAATGAAGTCAAGAAGCTCATTGCCAGCGGATTCATTCGCGAGGAACAACACCCAGACTGGGTTGCCAAAATCGTCCCAGTCATAAAAAAATGGTAGAGTTCGAGTCTATATCGACTATCGTGATTTGAACTCTGTATGTCCGAAAGACGAGTTCCCTCTACCGATCACTGACGTAATGATCGACAATACTTGTGGCTTCGAGTGGATGTCCTTCATGGATGGGTTCTCAGGCTACAACCAAATTAAGGTGTTCTTCGACGACGAGAAGCACACATCTTTTCAAACACCGTTGGGGGTATACTGCTAAACCGTGATCTCCTTCAGATTGAAGAATGCAGGAGCGATATACCAGCGAGCCATGAACATAATTTTTTACGATCATTTGCGCAAAACAGTGGAGTGCTACGTAGACGACATCGCAGTTAAAAGTTGTCTCAAGGGCAACCACCTCCAAGACTTGAGAACGGTGTTCGAACTAATACGTGCACACCAACTCAAGATGAATCCAACCAAGTCATTTCTGGGAGTCTCCAGCGGCAAGTTCCTTGGTTTCGTCATCACTTCAAGCGGTATACATCTGGACCCGAAAAAAGTAAAGGCTATCCTCGACATGCATCCTCCAAGAAACCTCAAAGAGCTACGTGGACTACAAGGAAGGCTAGCCTACATCAGGCGATTCATTTCAAACCTCTCTGGAAGGTGTCAACCGTTCACCCAGCTCATGAAGAAAGGCGTATCTTTTATCTGGACTGAACAATGTCAACGCACATTCGATGACATCAAGGCATATCTTACAAGCCCTCCAGTATTGGTAGCTTCAATAATAGGGAAGCCCTTCTTACTATACGTCTGTACTATGGACCATTCTCTTGGCGCCCTATTAGCCCAGAAGAATGAAGGCGGCCACGAACAGGCTATCTACTACATCAGCCGCACAATGGTGGGTGCCGAACACAGAAACACATCGGTAGAGAAGGAATACCTTGCACTAGTATTTTCCATCCAAAAGACACGCCACTACGTGTCTAGGCAAACTATCCACATCATATCTAAATCAACCCTCTCAGAATACTCATGACTAAATCGGGTTCTCTCAATTTTCGTTTAGCTACATGGGCAATGTTGTTGACTCCATATGATATGATCTTCGTTCCTCAGAAGGCAGTAAAAGGCTAAGCATTAGCTGATTTTCTAGCAAATCATCTGGTGCCCGAGTCGTCCAAACTCTATAACAAAATCCCTGACGAAGTGGTGGAGTCTAACACTGCAACTGAAGAAATCCCTATTTGGCGAATGTTCTTTGACGGCGCATCAAGAACAGGACCCAAAGGAAACATCATGGCTGGAGTAGGTGTCGTGCTCGTGTCACCTGATCATCTGGTTATACACCGTACAAATTCTCTCGTAAAACCATGTACCAATAATGTGGCCGAATATAATACTTTATTAATCGGCCTACAACTGGCGAAGCAACTGGGAGTTGACTATCTGGAGGCTTATGGCGATTCCAAGCTAATAGTTAGTCAGGTCCGAGGGGATTATGAAGTTCATCATGAAGATCTCATCCCCTACCACAGAGCAACAATCGAGCTGGCGTCTACTTTCGCTGGATTCTTCATCGAGCATGTGTCTCGACTACAAAACATAGAAGCAGATGCTCTAGCCGGTCTCGCTGCTTCCTTGACCGTTCCTACCAATACCCAGCAGTCGATCACAGTGTCTGGTCGAGAACTATTCTGTGAGAAAGATGCCTTACATATTTATCACAGTCACGCAGCGAAAACAAACGTCGATGTCAAAGACTGAAGATTTTCCTTCATAGACTACGCTATCTATGGAATCCTTCCCGAGGACCCGAAGGAAGCAGTATCCATCCATAAGCGATCCCTCATATTTTACTACGATACAGCCACCAAGATGCTGTACCGACGCTCTTACGATGGGCTACTGTTACGATGCTTATCAAACACAGAAGACAAGCATGCTCTCCGGGAGGCGCACGATGGAGTTTGTGGTGCACATCAACCAGGCCCCAAATTATAAGATCGCCTCAAAAGAATAGGTTATTACTAGCCCTCAATGATAGTAGATATTGTTAAATATACAAAGAAGTGTATAGCTAGTCAGTTCTACGCCGATTTCATTCCTCAACCTGCAGATTTCCTACATCCGACGGCAGCATCTTGGTCGTTTGAAGTCTGGGGCATGGACGTAATAGGACCAATCAGCCCGCCATCTTCCAAAGGACATCGGTTCATCCTAGCCATAACCGATTACTTCTCCAAATGGGCGGAAGCTATACCGCTCACCGAAGTGAAGACGTCAAACGTGATCAGTTTTATTAAACATCACGTCATCAACCGCTTTGGCCTACCTCACAGGATCATCCATGATAATGGTCCACAGTTCACAAGCCATATATTTTATTGATTCTGCGATAAGAATCGAATCTAGAACATAGCCTCTACTGCCTACATTCCAGCGGCTAATGGGCTAGCAGAAACCTTCAACAAAACCATCATAAAACTTCTCAAGAAGTTCGTGTCTTCAAATAAGCGTGATTGGAACGAGAAGCTCGGTGAGTGTCTATGGGCTTATCTCACAACGGTCCGGACTCCAACTGACAGTACGCCATTCTCTCTGGTTTAGGAGCGAAGCAGTTCTTTCCCTAGAAATTCAGATTCCTTCTCTTCGAGTAGCCCTAGCCAACAAGCTGACTACTGAAGAAAGCTATCATCTGCGACTCCAGGAGCTCGAAGTGCTGGACAAAAAATGCTTGTTAGCTCAGCAGCGCATTGAGCTATACCAAGCACGCCTTTCTAGAGCCTTCAATAAAAAAGTGAAGGAAAGGATTTTCTAAGTCGGTGATCTGGTCTTAGCAGTGAGAAGATCGATGGTCATGACGTACAAAACAAAAAAAAAATTCCAAACTAAATGGGAAGGTCCTTTCGTCATAGAATCGGTGTATTCTAACGGTGCGTACCGACTAACCAAGCCCGATGGTGACTTGCTCATGATGTCTATCAATGGCAAGTTCCTGAAGAAATACTATGTGTAACCTTTTTGTTCACATGTGTTCAGTCATGTAAATGTACAGTGCGATGTTTATAAGATTCAAAAGAAAAAAAAACTATCTAACTATTATCCATATTTCAAGAGTCTTGAATACGCCCTGGATAATAGGTCCTCTAAATATTTCCCTAGTGGAATCATTCTCATTTTTGACTCTGTCCAAACTCGATTTGACAAAAATAAGTCACGTCCATATTACCTATGAATTGTTTTCCGATAATTATTTTCCCAGTGAAATGATTATGTTTTGCTACATCCACATAACCTCTGAGCAAAGCATTCATCAAGGATAATCACGTCCCTATTACCTCTGAATTATCCACTTTCCCCTAATGCTATATATATTTCCACATCCATATTACCTCTGGTCAGATATAGAACATCCTCTGCTATTACGTCCATATTACCTCTGCTAGTAGCATCGTTCAACTTATTACCTATATTCGAATCATTCGAATATAAAACAGATAATAGGTCCACATCAAAAATTCCCCAGAGGAATACCCCCAAAAATATCCTTGCTACGTCCACATTACCTCTAGCATCGATATTTCACAAAACTACAATCATTTCTAAAAAGATTCTTTATTTTGTACTTAAAATGTCTATCAAGAGACGAAAAAAAGGGTACAAGAGCCATGACGGCAAAAAAAAGGGTTACAAAATCTACGGGATGCCCTTTACACAAATGTTGTATCATTGGCTCTCTAATACAATCACCACAGATATCACAAGCAAAGAGTTAAGCGAATGTATTCTGTTTATTCAAAATCAGTTACATTCACAGGACTATATCTCATGAGCAAAGCAAAAAGTTCTTCATCTATTCATCTGGATAAGAAGTAAAAGATTACATTGATGTCCAAATGAAGGGAAAACCCGCTACTCATCAGCAACACATAGCTTGGTCAGCTTGGCAGCACCACGCTTTCGCTGAAAAGTAGTTTTGTGGCCCGTGAAGGAGGTTATATTTTACTACTAAGCAAGCAAATAAGGCTGTTGAACCTTCGAGAAGCTACACAGAGGAGGTCAAATATAGCATGCTAAAACATCTACAAATAGTGATCTTCTCTCCTCCATGTTGCGGATGTCGTGGGCCCATTTCTCCAAGAGATCATACCTTCAAAACAACATCTCTAATGTTTCTTTTGCCTACTTGAAGAACCGTGAAGGCAGAACTTTCACGATGACGTCCAACTACCGTCTGACTCTTCGATGTATAAAGGTTCTTCCTACCATCTGAGGAAAACCCTTCCAAATCACGAAGAGTCCCGAGCTCTCTGATGTGTGCGTCAAGTGTTACATCTTCACCATGCCCAGAATCGTCGATGCCGATCCTGGAGAAATTTGCAAGCCATAACCCTTCCATAAAACGAAGAGTCCTGAGCTCTCTGATATGTGTGTCAAGTGTTGCATCTTCACCATGCCCAGAATCGCCGATACCGATCCTGGAGAAATTTGCTAGCCAGATCCCTACAGAGCATGAAAAGAGGCAGAAAGAAAGTCAGACTCAGAAAACTGCAGAAAAAACTAAGTCCTGAAGACTCCTATGCTCCCAAAGGGATATATGCCCAAAACAAGACATGTAGGCGCATAACACTCGGACAGTACGTGGGCGCATAACATGCCACTGCTTAGAGGGCACATAACATGGCAACACGTGGGCGCATAGCACACCACAGTGTTGGCGTATGACTTCTGTGGGCGCATAATGATGCTCAACAGAAGTATGTTGCCTTAGGTGCAAGCGCCCGGGCAGAAGAAAAGTCCGAGCGTCACAAATTAATGCTCGAGACTTTGTTTTTTGAAACATGCCCTCACCCAGAATCGGGTCCTGGACTGTCGAGGACGCTGCCGCAGGAGGAGAATCACTCGGCGCAGCCCCCTTGCCTTGCGTGGATCTCTTGGCGACCTTGGGAGACATGGTTCTCAAAGAAAGAAGACGAAGAGTTTTCTGAAAAATTCTAAGAGAAGGGAATAATGAACTTTATCTCTCCTTCAGGGCCTATTTATAGGCACGGGCCACTTCCTATGCGCCCACTTGCTGTATGCGCCCATACGCCCATTGCGTTGTATGCGCCCACAATGGCCTATGCGCCCACGTGAAGAATCAGGTTTTTGCACATTATGCGACTGTCACTTGCTGACGTGGATGATGCATGAAGGATGGACTGCTTCAAATTCTGCTCCGATGAATATGTCAGTTCCAATTTCAAGAAAGATCTCAACAGTCGTATCTCTCTAACAGGCTGGCCAAATACTATGCGCCTAAATGAGAGAGCCGTGCTATGCGCCCGAGAAGACGATCCATGCTTCTTTTAAAGTATTTTGAACTTGTTCAAGTATCGAAAACTTTAAAGGGGGTCTTGTAGAAGCATAAAATTTTTTTAGCAAATAAAACCCTATGCGCCCAAGCCAGTAGAAGCCCCATGCGCCCAAGTCAGTAAAGCTCTATGTGCCCAGTCAGTGGAGCACCATGCGCCCAGTCAATGAAGTTCTATGCGCCCCGTCAGTGAAGTTTCATGCGCCTAGCAAATGAAGTTTTATGCGCCCAAGACTAGCTTCCCCGAAAGGAGGGCACATAGCCTGAGACATGGCTATGCGCCCAAACCTGGCTCAGTCAAAGCCATGATCAAAATGTGCACCGAGGCACACGATCACGTCAGTTTCCATGAACAGTTGTGCACCGAAGCATGCGGCCACGTCAACGCCACGACCAACCCACGATCTCGCAGCCTGTATGTGCCTATATCTTATGCGCCCAAAGCAGGACTAAGCGCCCATATAGGAACCAGCGTGTTTTTTCGTGTGGGCGCATAACACCATTTCAGTCCAACAACGACTATAAAATGGGGGCCTTATCCTTCTTCAAAGGACAGAACGGAGAGCATTTTCAAGAGCCAAATTGCTGCACTTCTTGCCAGTGAGCCGAGAGTTAGTAATTTTCTTAGATTTTCTTCCACTTTTGTAATCGGAGTGCAACGGAGTAACGGAGCAACTGTCGCTCGATCTCTATCGTCCTATTCTCGAGAATTCTTTTTTGTACTCGGGGATCTTCAGCGCATGATCTCTCAGGCGTACTCGATTTGTGGTGCCTTGCGCCAATAAAAGAAAAGACAGCATTTTTTCTTTATTTTTTGTGTGTGTCCATAATGTCATCATTACCTTAAATGATCTCGAGAACCGAAGAGGCATTTTTCAGTAACTCTATAAATAGGGGTCATTCGGAGAGAGATTTTTTACCTTCTTCCCCTTCGACTTCATCATACTTTCTGCTATGGCTGGAAAGGCTTCCAAGTCGACTGGTACGGCGGCCAAAGGGAGGGGACTTGCCTCCCCTTCGAGAGCGGCAGACGCTCCTTCCATTCATCCCGACGTGCAACCCCCTCTCAAGAGTAAGGACGATGGGAAGACGACGACTGAAATTTTGAATAGCCATGTCGCATATTTCATGTGCGGGCCTGTCATATACTGCCTCTGTGCTGTAAGCCTGGTCGATGCATGCCCTATCTCATTTGGACCGCATGTGTTCTGTATGATAGGGCCGCATGGGCTGGGCCGCATAACCGCTGCTCATTTCGAACTTGAACCGCATAAGTGCCTCAAGATTGATTCGCATGAACACTTCATGACTGAGCCGCAAAAGTGCCTCATGATTGATCCGCATGAACACTTCATGACTGAGCCACATAAGTGCCTTATGATTGAGCCGTATGAGCACTTTATGATTGGGCCGCATGAATACTGTATGACTGGGCCGCATAATTGCCTCATGACGGAGCCACATGAGTACCCTATGACTGATCCGCATAAGTGCTTCATGACTTGAGCTGCATTAGTACTTCATGAAGCCGACCTCATGACTTTGGGCCGTATGAGTTCTGTTTTGGCTAGGCCGCATAACTGAAAAAATAGGGTTCTTTGTTTTCTTTTTGGTGCTAAGCCCCCCCTTTTTTCCATGTTTTGTAGGGATCTGGCTAGCAAACTTCTTCAGGACTGGTGTCGGCGATAGAGTGAAAATACACCATTCTAACACATACATCAGACAGCTCAAAACTCCTCATGCTTTGGAAGAGTTTTCCCTGCTCCATTTTGGCATACACATCAAACAACTCAGGACTCTTCATGCTTCGGAAGAGCTTTCCCCAGGTGGTAGGAAGGGCCTTTATACCTCGGAGAGTTGGACGGTGGTCAGGCATCGTTATGAACGTCCTGCCTTCACGGCTCTCCAAGTAGGCGATACCACCATCAGGGATGATGTTTTGAAGGTTTGGTCCTTCGAGGGAGTGGGGCTAAGACATCTGCAATACAGAGGGGAGGATAGCATGCTATATTTTCCCTCCTCCAGGCAGCTCCCTGGGGATTCAACAGCCTTATTTGCTTCTCAGCAGTAAAACATGACTTCTTTCTAGGGCCACGAAACTGCTTTTTGATGAAGACAAGTGCTGTCAAACTAACCAAACTATGTATTGCTAGATTTTTCTTTTTCTGCTGTCGATGTAGTCCTATGAATGTAACTGATTTTGAATAAGCAGGGTATGTTTACTCCATTCTTTATTTGTAGTATGTTGTGGTGCTTGTACTAGAGGGCCTAATACAATATTTGTGTTTGATAACGGACACCCCACTGGGGGATTTTTGTGGACCTATTGCCCTTTTGTGCATCTGAAAATGCGAGCAAATAGATTTGAATAATATTTTGTGGACATACTACTCTTTGGTACACCGATGGTACGAGTAATAGATTAGGATAATTTTTTATGGACTTATTACCCTTTTTGTGTACTGGTGATGTGAGTACTGATAATAAGTGGAGAGAAAATCGACATATTTACTCAGAGGTAATGAGGACGTGGTAAATATGGGTCTAAAGTAGAGTCTTCCTACTCAGAGGTAATGAGGACGTGGTAGGAGTGGGCCAAATGGGGATACACAGAACAACTCAGAGGTACTATCAACGTGGAAGTTCTATGTATTTGGATGATTTGTTTGTGATGGACGGAAAAATAACTTAGAGGTAATATGGACATGATTTTTTTTTCGTTGGAGAATTTTGTGGACCTATTATCCTTTTTTGCACTGATGGTGCGAGTAATAGATTAGGATAAGTTTTATGGACCTATTACCCTTCTGCACACTGGTGGTACGGGTAATAGATTTTGAGGCAAGATGTGGAAGTTCATAGATATGACCAGGAGATGAGATATGAATCCATTCAGAGCAGTCAGAGAGTAAGTTCAGTGGTACCTGAGGGTATATAACTCAACAATCTAGGGGATTTGAGGTCATAGTGTAAGTTTAGCGATACCAGGGGGTACATAACTCACAATCTGAGAGATAGTTGGAAGATGTCGTTTAGACATAATATTTCTTGAGGAACTTGCCGTTGATGGGCATCATGAGCAAGTCTCCATTTTTTTGTGAGACGGTACGCGCCATTGGAGAATACGGTCTCGATGATGAACGGACCCTCCCATTTAGGCTGGAATTTGTCGGGGTCTTGTAAGTCATGACCATTGGTCTGCGAATGGCCAAGACAAGATTGCCGACTTGGAATATTCTATGTTTGACTTTTTTGTTCAAATCCCGAGAGATGCACGCTTGGTAGAGCACTATGCTTTGTTGAGCTTGTAAACGCTTCTCATCTAATGCTTCCAACTCTTGTAGCCGTCGTCGGTAGTTATCGTCCGACATTAACCGGTAAGTAAGGGCCACTCGAAGTGAGAGGATCTGAGTCTCCAATGGGAGGACTACCTCGCTCCCGTAAACCAAGAAGAACGGTGCATTTCCAGTAGCCGCGCGAATTGTGGTTCGATACGCCCATAAGCACTCGCCAAGCTTTTTATTCCAGTCGTGTTTGTTTGCAGACACGAACGTTTTGAGGATCTTCATTATGGTTTTATTGAAAGCTGCAGCCAGACCGTTGGTCGATGGGTTATATACTGTCTAGGCCATGTTCTGAATCCGATTCTTGTCACAAAATCGATAGAAAACGTGGCTTGCAAACTGTGGACCATTATCGTGAATAATCCTTCGAGGCAGTCCAAAACGGTAGATGACGTGATGTTTTATGAAGATAATCACGTTCGACGTCTTAACCTCTGCCAGCGGAATAGCTTCCGCCCATTTAGAAAAGTAGTCGGTGATTGCAAGCATGAACCGATACCCTCTAGATGACGGTGGGGTGATTGGCCCAATAGTGTCCATTCCCCATGCTTCAAATGGCCAAGAGGCCACTGTCGGGTACAAGAATTCAGATGGTAGATGTATGAAAGCTGTGTGGATCTGGCAAGCCTTGAACTTTTTTGCATAATCAACTGTATTTGCTACCATTGTGGGCCAGTAGTAACCCATCCGGCAGAGACGATCATGCAATTTTGGGCCAGGTTGGTGAGCCCTACAAGTGCCGTTATGAGCTTCACGTAAAGCTTCTTTGGCTTCTACGTTTGACAGGCATCTTAATAGTAGCCCCTCGTAGGATCGTCGATATAACATTTTCGTCTCCGTATCATAGAAGAATCTGAGGGAGCGTCTTCTGATTGAAGTTGTTTCCTTCACATTCTCTGGCAGAATTCCATAGACTGCAAAGTCGATGAGCGGGCGTCTCCAGTCTTGTATGTTGTTGGTTATCTGGACGGAGTATCTCGTACCCAGTTGAAGATTGTTCCTGGGACAGACCAGCTCATAGCCTATTATGTCGACTAGATGATGAGTATTATTTGGAAGTGCCAAGGAAGATGCGAGACCTGCTAGGGCATCGGCTTCGATATTTTGGAGCCTAGGAACGTGCTCTATAAAGAATCCTTCTAAGGTTACAATGATGGCAATTGTTGTCTGATAATAGGGAATCAGGTCCTCATTGCAAACCTCGTATGAACCTCGGATCTGGTTACCAACCAACTGTGAGTCACCATATGCTTCCAGGTACTTGATCCCCACTTCTTTTACGAGTTGGAGTCCGATGACTGGAGCATTATATTCGGCTACATTGTTTGAACAGGGTTCCGTAAGAGAATATGCCTGATTGACCACCCAGAGGGGGAAATTAATACTACCCCGAGTCCAGCGACGATATCACCTTGTGGCCCTATTCTTGAAGCACCGTCGAAGAACATTCGCCAAATGGCATCATACGAAGTCATGTTGTAAGCCCCCTGGATTTTAGGGTTTATTTTTATTTTTCTGAATAAAATATTTTCTCACAGTATCGGTATTTATATACGGATACGTATTTTGTAGTGTGTTTCGTATTTTCTTGATTTTCGTAATGCTTTAAAAATGTTTCCTAACTTATAGATTTTTCCTTGGCTGGCATACCGCCAGTATACCGACGGCATACCGTCCAGACATATTTTCTACATTTTAGATATTTTCGATTTCAGATATTTTCATGAATAGTGTTTCGGATATTTTTGTGAATAGTGTTTAAATATTTTCGTGAATAGTGTTTAAGATATTTTCGTGAATAGTGTAGATGCACCCTATTACCTATTGGATATTTGGTTTTGTTTGAATGGTTAGGATTGACTTAGATTTTCACATGGATCACGATCCAACGGCTAAGATTAATTCCCCCTTCTATATATACCCTTTCACTTTCTCTCTCCTCTCTCTTTTCATTCTTTTTACTCTCTCTTCATTTCTTCTTCCCTTCTCTCTTCCTTGGAGCTTGCCAAGAGCTTGGCCTTGAGGTCTAGAGTGTGGTTTCGTACCCCTCTTGGTGGTGGAGTAGAAGATTAGGCTTGGAGCTTAACCTAGGCAAGTACATCTTGCTCAAAAGTGGCATGACCATACTTTATTTTTGTTTTCCATGGAAACTAAAGTTTTATTGGCCTATAATTTGCTTCTTTAAATTGTTAACATGTTTAGTATATAGCACTTTTGGTTTTGGTCGACAGTATTGCGTAGATCTGAGTTTCAAGATATAATTTTCGAGTATTTTGAGGTTTTGATCTATCAAATGTTTTGATTTGTGAAAACTAATACTTCCATGTTGTAGAAAATTCAATTCTATTCAATTTTGACTTTTGAAAGTCCGAATTTCGATTTAAAACGAAGTTTTTATGGCCGAAACAAGTTTTGAGTTCAAAAATTAACTTTCTGCGACGGTTCGGAAAATCCGTCGGAAATCCGCGGAAATCCGTCGGAAAATCCGAACTTTCACCACAAAACTTGCTGTGACGGAACGGAAAATCCGCCGGTAATCCGCAGTAATCCGCCGGATAATCCGGTTAGGCTGTTTTGTATTTTTTTCATGTATTTTAATTGCTGTAAAAATTCTGGAAAAATTGTATTTAAATACTATGTTAATTTAGCTAATTTATTATAATTTTTTCAGCATTTAATAAGTACTTTTGGCATTTTATAAAAATAGGAAAACAGATCTCATTTTCAGGATACCTATGTTTGCTGATTTTTAATAAATGTTTATGAAGGTTTATAAATTCCAGAAAAATTAGTATAAATTTCTATAATTAACAAGGATCATTTTGGTACTTTATTTCATGAAAAATTAAGCTTTTTGTCTATCTCAAAAATTGTTGGAACATAATGTTCATTTGATTTAATTATTGAATAATTATGACTTGCAATATTTTGTGTTGTTTTGAGTTATTGTAGTATTGGACCACCCCCTATACTAGTGTAAAGACCCTAGAAAGTTAGTTTGGGTATTGTGTCACCCCATATTGGACTTGGAATTGACCGGAGTTGACCAGTTGACCAAAGTCAACTATAAGTCAACCTCTGACCCAGTTTGTCTTAGTTTGCCCTAGTTGACCTAGCCATTATAGTATATCTTTTCACCCTGATTAGCTATTGTATTATCTCATCTTTAGGACTGTGGCTTCACTCCGAGCCTTGATTCATATTGATAGCAGGATCCCAGACAAGTACATCTACACACTCATTTACTGTCTTTTAATGCTAGAACATGTATTAACCCGGTTAAAATACTGCTTTCTGAATAACTGCAAGATAAATCTTCACATGTTACATAAATTTGGTCCCTACCATGCTTAGGACAGTTATCATATCTTCACATGCTTCTTACTGGTTCTCAGCACATGTTTCACTATGCTTTATACGGCTCTGAGTATTCACATGTTTTGTACTGCTCCCAGTACCTGCCATACTTATACTGCTCCCAGTATCTTCCACATGTTTTTACTGTTCTTATATCTCTCACATGTTTAAATAACGGGTTAAGAGAAAACTGTTAGTATTGTACGTGAACATGACCCCCTTCTCCGTATGTATTTACCGCGCTCGGCGACATTCTATATGTAACCTTGCCGTAGGTTCTGATCTCGCGTTTGTGTATGGATATACACCGATACCGTTCGTGCACGTATGTGCATGCCAGAAAAACTTGATATGTGCCGCTGTACATCCTGATTACCTATTGACCGATTCACGTACATACTACGGTTTTAAACTTTTAAACTATATGTTGTCATTTCTAAAAAGAACCAATTAAACCATGATATGCCATGTTCCCTATGTTACTATGATACTGTGATCCCAGTTGTACCATGATGCCATGTTTTCAGTATTTCCTGTTTTATAGACTTATCACACCATGATCCTTGTTGTACATCTCTTTCATTATATGTTCAGTATTTTAGTTGTAGAGGTTGTACTTGCTCCCGTCCTGACAGGATAACATTGTAGGTATACTTTTTGAGGAGGAAACGCTATGCGTTACATATTATGGTACTGCATTGAGGACATGGCCTTAGCTCCAGAGAGGCCCAGCGGAGAACCTTGCTTAGTTATCTTTCTTGTGTTTTGAGACTTAGACTTTATCTGTACTTATATTTGGAAACTGGACTTTGTCTCCAGTTAGATACTTTGGAAGTGTATTATTAAATATGTGTTTGTTTACCTTCGCTTATAGATGTTGTGTTGTGATGAACCTTAAATGTGATTTTAGAACTGTTAGCTGCTTAGATCCTTTATTGTTTATTCTAGAACAGCTTACTGCGCTTTAACCAAGCGTAGGCTGGACATGGCTCGGCCCGGCCCAACAATTTGGGTATCGGGTCGTGACATATTTTTAGTGGTGGCCCATGCAGGTCCTGACTAAATTGTTTGGTTACGTTATTGTACCAAGCATGCCTGCAATTAGGATCTAGGACAACTTGATAACACTAGGAATAACATTTAGAACACCTAGAGGAATGCTAAGATTGCAACATAGGAGAACTCGTCACAGCATAGGACCGTTAACTGTATTTAGTCTCTTGTTTGTATTTCAGTGGGTCAATTTAGACCAAGTTTGTACCCTTGGGATGACCCCTGAGGATCTCACTCTAATCTTATCTAGAAATCTGTTTTCACTTATTTCTATCTGTTCTTCCTTAAATTCGTTATTGAATGTAATTTCTGATTTTTGTTGTTGACGTTGATCTTGCATCGTGATAAATTTTATGAATTAAATTGTTATATATCCTGATAAGGTAAATGTCTGCTTTAGTTATGAAGTTTAGAATTTATCGCAGCCATATTAGCTGGTATGACAAAAACATAGAGCCTGATTTTGGATATACTATTCTATTCATAGAATTTAGATTTTCTTGCAGCCATACCGGTTAGCGTGGCGAGAATTCTAGATAACATGATTATAGGATGTATACCATAGTTATTGCATCTAAGCTTACTGGTGTGGCAAAAATTCTGGCAACATGATTTCAGGAAGACGTGTATGGTTATCAGATCGTATCTTAACTTGGTTTACTTTATTATAACCGAATGAGCAAGAACAAATTCTTATTATCATTCTTTCCAGTCTTGATTAACTCTGTCCCATCTGCATCCACAACAAGGATTACAGGTTCTCTAGGACTCTCCAATAGGATTGCTTTCGCGTTATCTTTTGGACATAATTATTTTTGTGTTCCATCTTTTCTATGACTTGACTAAACTCTTCTTTGTTAACCACTTGGGTAATTCTTCTCGTTATGTATCTCGTTGTCTTCGTACCATTCTTGGAGATATTTCGATAAACTTTTCTGTCTTGCTTGACCCTTTAACTTGTTTGGACACTGTTATGGATTGCTTGACCCAGTCTTAGGCTTTGTTACCTTCTATTTGATAGACGACTGAAATAGCCAAACCTTGTTGACTGATCCTGTAGTATAACTATAAATATATGGTGTGATTGTGATAAGTACTTTTTCTAGGGATTGGTTAGATTAAGCTTATAGGACAAGTATAAGCGACTGACTGTAGTAGACTTGGAAACCATTAAGAACGATTGTATTGGTATTATGACTCGATGATAGGGTATCTAAGATGGGATTATAAGATATTATATTGTTGTGACTAATGGATTGAGGATTAGAATCTTGTGTTTAGCAAATTGAGGATTTAGCATTTGTAGAATTTTGGTTGGTTACCTATAGCTGATTACAGGTGATTAAAGGGTAGATCGATATGTGGATTGATATAGAATAAGTTAGAATGAGTTATCGTATTGCATACGAGATCGAAAAGATATCAGTTAAAAAGACAAGGAACAAGACAAAGACATATGTACATTGGTAATTAATAAATCGGGAGTTTTGAAATCGAGGATTTATATTCGGAGGACTTGTTGGGTAAAAAGAAGAAGGGTCTACGCCAAGAATAAGAATTGAACGTATGATTTCAAGGAGAAACTGTAGGAAAGGATTGACGATAAATGATGCTAAGGAACTGTGGATTGATAGAATATGGATACTTAGGATACGATAAGGAAACCCAGAATTTACAATTGAGGCTGGAAATATGGTTGATGATTAAGCATTATAGGTTTATAAACATACCCAGAGAATGACCTATAGTTTAGGGTATACATAAATGTTCATGTTAGTATGGAAGATCCTAAAGGAGATATATGACGTAGTTTATGATAGAAGGACTTTGTTGAACCTGAACCAAAAAGATTGTAAAGAGAAACGTAAGAGATGATTACAAGGGTAGCAGATTGAGTATCGTAGCCAGAGCAGCTACATGTTATAGTTTGACCTATTGGGTGATTTTTAATTTCGAGGACGAAATTTTTGTAAGGTGGGTAGGATGTAAGCCCCCTGGATTTTAGGGTTTATTTTTATTTTTCTGAATAAAATATTTTCTCACAGTATCGATATTTATATACGGATACGTATTTTGTAGTCTGTTTCGTATTTTTTGATTTTCGTAATGCTTTAAAAATGTTTCCTAACTTATAGATTTTTCCTTGGCCGGCATACCGCCAGTATACCGACGGCATACCGTCCAGACATATTTTCTACATTTTAGATATTTTCGATTTCAGATATTTTCATGAATAGTGTTTCGAATATTTTTGTGAATAGTATTTAGATATTTTCGTGAATAGTATTTAAGATATTTTCGTGAATAGTGTAGATGCACCCTATTATCCATTGGATATTTGGTTTTGTTTGAATGGTTAGGATTGACTTAGATTTTCACATGGATCACGATCCAACGGCTAAGATTAATTCCCCTTTCTATATATACCCTTTCACTTTCTCTCTCCTCTCTCTTTTCATTCTCTTCACTCTCTCTTCATTTCTTCTTCCCTTCTCACTTCCTTGGAGCTTGCCAAGAGCTTGGCCTTGAGGTCTAGAGTATGGTTTCGTACCCCTCTTGGTGGTGGAGTAGAAGATTAGGCTTGGAGCTTAACCTAGGCAAGTACATCTTGCTCAAAAGTGGCATGACCATACTTTATTTTTGTTTTCCATGGAAACTAAAGTTTTATTGGCCTATAATTTGCTTCTTTAAATTGTTAACATGTTTAGTATATAGCACTTTTGGTTTTGGTCGACAGTATTGCGTAGATCTGAGTTTCTAGATATGATTTTCGAGTATTTTGAGGTTTTGATCTATCAAATGTTTTGATTTGTGAAAACTAATACTTCCATGTTGTAGGAAATTCAATTCTATTCAATTTTGACTTTTGAAAGTCCGAATTTCGATTTAAAACAAAGTTTTTATGGCCGAAACAAGTTTTGAGTTCAAAAATTAACTTTCTGCGACGGTTCGGAAAATCCGTCGGAAATCCGCGGAAATCCGTCGGAAAATCCGAACTTTCACCACAAAACTTGATGTGACGGAACGAAAAATCCGCCGGTAATCCGCAGTAATCCGCCGGATAATCCGGTTAGGCTGTTTTGTATTTTTTCATGTATTTTATGTGCTGTAAAAATTCTAGAAAAATTGTATTTAAATACTATGTTAATTTAGCTAATTTATTATAATTTTTTTAGCATTTAATAAGTACTTTTGGCATTTTATAAAAATAGGAAAACATAGCTCATTTTCAGGATACCTATGTTTGCTGATTTTTAATAAATGTTTATGAAGGTTTATAAATTCCAGAAAAATTAGTATAAATTTCTATAATTAACAAGGATCATTTTGGTACTTTATTTCATGAAAAATTAAGCTTTTTGTCTATCTCAAAAATTGTTGGAACATAATGTTCATTTGATTTAATTATTGAATAATTATGACTTGCAATATTTTGTGTTGTTTTGAGTTATTGTAGTATTGGACCACCCCTTATACTAGTGTAATGACCCTAAAAAGTTAGTTTGGGTATTGTGTCACCCCACATTGGACTTGGAATTGACCGGAGTTGACCAGTTGACCAAAGTCAACTATAAGTCAACCTCTGATCCAGTTTGTCTTAGTTTGCCCTAGTTGACCTAGCCATTATAGTATATCTTTTCACCCTGATTAGCTATTGTATTATCTCATCTTTAGGACTGTGGCTTCACTCCGAGCCTTGATTCATATTGATAGCAGGATCCCAGGCAAGTACATCTACACACTCATTTACTGTCTTTTAATGCTAGAACATGTATTAACCCGGTTAAAATACTGCTTTCTGAATAACTGCAAGATAAATCTTCACATGTTACATAAATTTGGTCCCTACCATGCTTAGGACAGTTATCATATCTTCACATGCTTCTTACTGGTTCTCAGCACATGTTTCACTATGCTTTATACGGCTCTGAGTATTCACATATTTTGTACTGCTCCCAGTACCTGCCATACTTATACTGCTTCCAGTATCTTCCACATGTTTTTACTGTTCTTATATCTCTCACATGTTTAAATAACGGGTTAAGGGAAAACTGTTAGTATTGTACGTGAACATGACCCCCTTCTCCGTATGTATTTACCGCGCTCGGCGACATTCTATATGTAACCTTGCCGTAGGTTCTGATCTCGCGTTTGTGTATGGATATACACCGATGCCGTTCGTGCACGTATGTGCATGCCAGAAAAACTTGATATGTGCCGCTGTACATCCTGATTACCTATTGACCGATTCACGTACATACTACGGTTTTAAACTTTTAAACTATATGTTGTCATTTCTAAAAAGAACCAATTAAACCATGATATGCCATGTTCCCTATGTTACTATGATACTGTGATCCCAGTTGTACCATGATGCCATGTTTCCAGTATTTCCTGTTTTATAGACTTATCACACCATGATCCTTGTTGTACATCTCTTTCATTATATGTTCAGTATTTTAGTTGTAGAGGTTGTACTTGCTCCCGTCCTGACAGGATAACGTTGTAGGTATACTTTTTGAGGAGGAAATGCTATGCGTTACATATTATGGTACTGCATTGAGGACATGGCCTTAGCTCCAGAGAGGCCCAGCGGAGAACCTTGCTTAGTTATCTTTCTTGTGTTTTGAGACTTAGACTTTATCTGTACTTATATTTGGAAACTGGACTTTGTCTCCAGTTAGATACTTTGGAAGTGTATTATTAAATATGTGTTTGTTTACCTTCGCTTATAGATGCTGTGTTGTGATGAACCTTAAATATGATTTTAGAACTGTTAGCTGCTTAGATCCTTTATTGTTTATTCTAGAACAGCTTACTACGCTTTAACCAAGCGTAGGCTGGACATGGCTCGGCCCGGCCCAACAATTTGGGTATCGGGTCGTGACACATGTTCAGGGCGACAACTTTGTCGAGAATTTCTACATAGATTATGGCTATTTTTGAGCCTATATGGGCTGCTAGAAAGTCAGCCAGGGCTTGACCTTTGATAGCCTTATGCGGAACAAAAACCATATCGTATGGGGATAATAGTATCGCCCAGGTGGCTAGACGAGAACTGAGAGCACCGAGCTTGGTCATGAGAACCCTGAGAGGATTAACTCATAAAATAACATGGATGGTCTGCCCTGTCATATAGTGTCGTATTTTCTGAATGGCGAACACTAGGGCAAGGCACTCCTTCTCCACGGCGGTGTACCTATGTTCTGGTCCTACCATCATCCGGCTGAGATAGTAAATGGCTTGTTCATGTCCCACATCATTATTCGGTGCTAGCAGAGCACCGAGGGAGTGTTCTATCGCCCGTACATAGAACAGGAAGGGCTTTCTGGCGACTGGGGCTACCAGAACTGGCGGATTCGTCAGGTACTCCTTAATATCATCGAAGGCACACTGATATTCCTCGTTCCATACGAAAGAGACACCTTTCCTCATGAGTTGAGTGAAGGGTTGACATCGCCCTGAGAGATTAGATATAAACCTCCTGATATAGGCTAGTCTTCCCTGAAGGCCACGGAGTTCACGGAGGTTCCTTAGTGAACTCATCTCCAGGATTGCTTTTGTTTTGTCGGGATCTATGTGAATGCCCCAGGAAGTAATGACAAAGCCCATGAACTTTTCGCTGGATACCCCCAGAAAAGACTTGGTGGGATTCATCTTCAGGTTGTGCGCTCGCATGAGGTCGAACACTGTTCTCAAATCATGTAAGTGATTATTTTTTTAGCGGCTCTTGACGGCGATGTCGTCAATGTAATACTTCACCGTCTTGCGCAAATGATCTCTGAAGATGACACTCATAGCCCGTTGGTATGTAGCACCGGCGTTCTTCAGGCCAAAGGGCATGACTGTATAACAATATACACCGATCGGTGTTCGGAATGACGTATGCTTCTCGTCATCAAGAGACATCTTAATTTGATTGTATCCTGAAAAGTCGTCCATAAAGGACATGCACGCGAAGCCACACATATTATCGATCATTATGTCGGTGATCGAAAGAGGGAACTCATCCTTAGGGCATGCCGCATTCAGATTGCAGAAATTGATGCAAATTTGGATCTTTTCATTCTTCTTGATGACTGGTACTACGTTGGCTACCCAGTCTGGGTGCTGCTCTTTGCGGATGAAACCATTAGCTATAAGCTTATTTACTTCCACTTCAATAGAATTCATGATGTCTGGACGAAACCGCCGCTGCTGTTGTTTGACTGGTTTTGCATCCAGATAAATGTTGAGCTTATGAAGTACGATCTTGGGATTTAGCCCTGGCATGTCTTCATAGCTCCAGACAAAGACGTCGATGTATTCTCTGACGAGTTGTAACAATGACTCCCACTCACCGTCTGTCAGGCTTTTACTGACGAAGATTGGCTTTGGAGAGGATTCATCGCCGAGGTTAACTTGCATAACCTCATCCTCAGTGGGAGGATCACGAAGTTCAAAGTGCTTCTCCCATTGTGCGTCTAGTTGCTGGACCCACAGCTCCAACTCAAGTGGTTCAAGTAGATCTTCGTCTTTCTCTCCGATATCAACGGATGTCATATTGACAGATAATGTCTGTCTAAATATATCTCCAATACTGCTATCAGAGTCGTAAATGGGTGACTCGAAAGAATGAGAGTGCCACTCACATTCTTCATCAAAACATTCGAACGTTGTTGGTGGTGTAACATACCCGAGGCCGCGTCTGGATTTGTGATAATGGTCCTGAGACTTCCCTGTCGGTGCCGACAGCTGTAGAGGCAATTGTCGACCACTACAGTGATTCAGACCCGGGGTAGCCTCCATGTTGTACCCCTACTTTTGCATGAAGTACTTGGCTTGAGGACTATATAGGTAGAGCGGTAATCTTCCAGCGTCGAGTCCGAGATCGGACTCTTGTGGCGTAAAAGATTGAGGACCTTCTTTTCGGCCAAAGATAATCGTGTGATCCCATTCTCTTCTGTCTGGGACCAGAAAGTAGGCGCCTTTAACGGGAGCAAGTCGATTTGGGGTATGGACGACTGTCACCCATGTGTACAAGCTAACGTCTAGACAGTCCCGTGCAGCATACATTAGATTAGGCTTATCATACTCAGAATAGTCTAACGGCAGCCTCTTATTGATGAAATAAGAAATTTTGTCCACAGGGATTACATCATCAGGGGAGGGGCTATCCACATGTTTAACCAAGTATTTGGCGAGTTCTACGTCTTCTTCGGTTACCCCATGCGAGCTTAGAGGTCGTGATGCTGTCTTGGGCGACTTGACCACCAAGGATTCAGCTTGAGGTATTGACTTTCCTGAGAGTGTTGGATCGACACTTAGTTGTCGGCTCGTCTTGGGAAGATGGATGACAATTGGCTCGGCAGGGAACTTTGTGTCTTCCGGTTGCCTTTGAGTGGATTTTGGCAATCAGATCACCATCGACGTTACATAGGGTCTCGCATCTTCTTTTTGCCTTTGATTAGATTTCAGTAGTCGGATCACCATCGGCCCCATGACAGGTTTTGGCTCCTGGCTGGATCTCGAGAGCCGGATGACCATTAGTTCTAACTGCGTAGGTGAGGCAGGAGAACCGAGCACCTCTTTATGCAAGGTTGCGACGAGGGGTGCGGCCTTGCCCAATTTAAGGGCCTGGAGACGAATTCTCAAGGGTTCTTCTGGCCTATGATGGCCTCCAGTTCGTCAGTTATATGTTTCATGGATTCGTCATATAGACAAGCCTCCGAAGAATAATAAGATTCAACCCCTTTGAAGGGATCGAAATCGGCGAATTCATTTTTTACGAAGCCGTGCTTACTGACATACTTGAAACACTGGTGAAGGGTGGATGGCACGATCATATAGTCATGTATCCACGGACGTCCCAGGAGGATGTTATAGGAGGTGTCTGCATCTATGACGTAGCAGGTAACCTCCGTCTTCAGGTCACTAATCTGATATTTCAATCGGATCTTCCCTAGGGGAGAGCTCCTTCCCGAGTTAAAACAGCTAATGGCAGTGTTGGTTGCCGCTAGCCGGTGCATAAGGATGCCAAGAAGTTAGAGCAAGCTTTTCGGTATGATGCTTATTGACGAGCCAGGGTCGATATGCATCCGATCCACCTTGATGTCGCCTATGTATCCAGTGTAGTACAAGGGGCGATCATGCAAATTGGACTTGATCAACATGTCTTGTGGAGTAAATATGATGTTGGGCATTGCATCTATGTTATCGCTGCCCTGTAGATCTGCTGGCGGGTCTTCCCCTGGAGGCTTGACCTGAGCTAAGTAGGCATCAGCATTTTGGAGTGCTTCGCTTAATGCGACATGAAGATCCTTGGAGAGCCTTAGGCGCTTGTATAACGACAACTTTGCTGGCGTATTAGCCAATTGTTCTAATATGTCAAAGTTGTAAGGTCTCTCCAGTCCCTGAGGTACATCATTACGAAGTGGCCTGTCGAAACGGGTTTTCTTTGGCTTGGATTTATCCGCCAGTGGAGGCTGAGATGGCCTTGGAACATCAGAGGGAGGCAACGTTGCCGGCTGAGGATCTTCGACTGAACTATCCCATACAGGCTGGACTTGTGCTCCAGACCGAGTAACAATGGTTGCAGCTTCCTCAGCCTCGGCTGAAATTGTGTGGCAGGATTTAGACTTTCTGCCCTTTTTCTTGTTGGTAGGAGATGATACCTCCCGGGTAACTTCGGGTGCTAAGTCTAGATGCACCCACATGATCTCTCCTCGCGATGTGGTGAGAGGTACCAATCCAAATGTCTGGCTCCGGACGGGTGGAAGATTAGTAACCTCCATCGTTGCCCGGGGGACAAGTATTACCCCTTCTGGAGTGCTTGTTGGAGGAAAGTCGCCGAACTGAATTGCCACCATATTTGCTGCCACGGTAACCTCTTCAAAGTCTATCGACAGAGCTTTGGAGTCGATAAGATTCTGAATGTACCGCTTTAATTGGAAGCAGTCATGAGTGGAATGATGGACATAGTGGTGGAAGTGACAATATTTTGGGTCCTCTATTTCTGTCGTTCGGGGCTCGCACCTTGGTGGAGGGAGCTGGATCCTACCCCCTTGCAAGAGCATATCGAAGATAGGTTTGACGTGACTATCTTTAAATGAGTAATTCACTTTGGGCCATGGACCTTCCGCCTGCTTTTGTTCGGGCTTCTGGGTCGCATCAGCGACCATGGCCTATTTGCCTTTATTGTCTCGGTTGGAAGTGGAGCCACTGTTGTTGTTGCTGGGGGTGAAACCAGGACGTCTGCCCTTATCCTCTGCATCTGGGATGCGTAATCCCAGCTGGCGAGCCTTCTTCATTTTTGCCTCTCATTGGTAGCACTTATGATGAATGTCGTCCAATCCCTGAACTGATCGTCACCCATCCAGAGGCTAATTGCGGGGAGCAACTTCTTCTGGCAGATTTCAATTAAGGAGCTCTTGGGATTGCCTTAGGGAAATCTCATTGCAGTCTGGCAGAACTGCTCGATATAGTTTCTTGTTAGCTCCCTCTCTCCCTGAACGACGTCCATGAGAGATGACATCGTTACAATATGCCCCATTTCGTAGAATCTTTCCAAGAACATGTGCTTGAAGCCATCAAAAGAATGGATGCAGTTGTCGGAAAGGTTGCGGTACCAGTCGAACGCGATCCCCTCCAATGCTCCGATGAATAATCGCGTGAGGATGCCGTCACTATGCGGCAAGTGGTCAGTTGTGACTTCAAAGTAAGTCATGTACCGACTAGCAGAGGTCTTTCCATCATATGAATCAATATGAAACGGCTTATACCGCGGTGGAAAAGGCACATCTCTCCATGCAACGGGATACGGCTGCCGTATTCTGAGGTCCCGAGAGGAGTCTCCGGCATTGAACATTGCTCAAAGCTCCTGGACTTCCCTCTTTGCCTCATTGGCTTCATCTGAAGCTGAAGGAACGGATGCTCCTAAGGGATCATCACCCAAAGGAGGGGCGGTCGTGTTAGAGTTCGCGTTGACTGCGGGTCCCAAGCTTGTTTGTCCGGGCGTCCTTACTGGTTGAGTTGGCAAGGCGGCTTTGATTTTGTCCACAGACTTGACCAAGGATAGGAGCATAGCTTCCAGTACTTTTAGACGTTGTCGATCAGAAGGCGCTTCATGATCATCGTCAGCCATAAAGACTGTCCTCACGTGGGTAGAGGTAGAAGGGATCGTAGCAGAGGTGTTCTCTGTGTCGTACCTTTGTACAGAGAAATCGTCGGAGAATGTCGGAATGTCATCTTCCTCGGACTCGGAAGGGGAGCTACCCCCTGTGCAGGAAGCCGCATCGTCTTGGTGAGGGTGGTGGCCTTCAGGGAAGTCTAAGTCTGTTGCACAGTTCTGGGAGATCTCTACCCCCTGTGTATGCTCTTGGTACATCGGGTTATCGCATATATTAAGGGGACTGCTACCTCCAGCTTCATCTACTCTCAAGGAGGCCGAAGGTGCACCCCCGGGTACTGAAAGCTTCTTTTTGGATCGAGTGCCTAAATAGACACCACCTGTGGTTGTCGGTGGCAACCCTCTAGATGAGGGTCTCCTTGCAATACTGACCGAGATCGCCGGGCTCGAAGAGCCTGTCTTCTTTCCTCCCTTGCGAACCTTCTGAGTTGAATTACAGGAGGCGAGAGGAAACTCCTCGTCTTCCGGAATTTGCACCTATTTATTGAGTTGTTGTCGGATAGGTGCTGGCTGCTGCAATCGTTGGAAAACTGACTGCCGTCCTTCAGGTGCTGCTGATTTGTCGCAACAGCAGTTGATGATGACTTGGGTGCAACGACGTCCCGAGAGGGACTCATTGCATGCCAATGCTGCCACCTTGCGTTTGTGAGTAATCAGCTCACGCAAGTCGGTAGTAAGCTGATATATCTTTTTACCAAACTTGTGGACTCGGGTATCCCGAGCGCATGGGTACTTGGGTATCATGTTTGCCCTGATCCGTGGCTAGTAAAAGCACTTGATCTGGATCGTTGGAGGGAGACTTTAAAGACCCACCCTGTCCGTTAGCCCTGGGGGACTGGATGCGGGGTGGTTCTGTACAACTTTCCATCAGGAGCTCGTGTAACAGTCAATGGGGCCTGCTGACAATCAGCAACTTGGACAGTTGACTAGGCTTATTGGGCCCACACTGCCCTAGACTTCTTTGACTTAGCACCCGAAGGCGCATAGTAGAAAGAGTCCAGATTGATACATCACATATTCTCAATGGGCCGCATGGCTTCGGGCCCGCATGAGAGACGGTTGAATACAGAGCTTCTGACAGGGCCGCATGAAACATCCTGTCTGAGGCCAGGTTTGGCTGCCGTATGGGCTATCTTCTCGCGGCCAAAGCTGGCTGCCGCATAGGCCACCTTCTTGCGGCCAGAGCTGGCTGCCGCATAGGCCATCTTCTTGCAGCCAGAGTTGGCTGCCGCATGGGCCATCTTCCTGCGGCCATAGTTGGCTGTCGCATGTCTGTCTGCGGCCAGAGTTGGCTGTCGCATGGACAGACTGTTCATCACTCTTATGCGGTTCTTCTTTATCTGCATGGATTTCCCTTGTGCCTCCAAAAACTTAGTATCGTAGTATTTTTCTCTGCTGGATTTGGGGACAGTGGGATCCTCTGCGGTCGAAAGCAAAGCTACAGGAGAGATTTGGTCACTGTCTTGGGCTGTAGAAGGAGCTTCTTTAAGAACTTGGTCGGGGGCAACAGTTCTGTACACCGACGTCCTGCGAGTTCTCTTTGGGTTTGCTCACTTCTGAGACGGGCTGGCGCTCCCTTCAGATAGCATTTCTTCGAAGGCTTGTTGGTCGAAACGAACCACAAGCATTTGCTGCATAGAGTCGAGCTTGGATGCGTCAGATTGCGTTACCAGCTTCTCATCAGAGGAGAAGGACGTCTCCAGCAGAGTCGCCATCGTGTTTTCCATTAAAAATCAAAGACAAGTATTACAGAAATACTAAAATTGATTGCAAAATCTCTTGTACAAAGAAAAGCCTAGAAAAAAAATCCTATGAAACAATCTAAGTATAATTGTTTAGTTTTTAATTTTGGGGGGTGGCGGTAGAGGCTCGGGAAAGTATTATCAACTCTGCCTTACTCCATGGACTATCTGACACAGTCCTTATCTCTTGAAGAAATTGCTTTTAGAAGGTTGCCCGTCTTTTGCAGGGGTGTGGCAGTCTGCTATTTATAGTGGTATGTATGTGGAGTCGCATAGATGGCATGTGGCCACATGGCTAATTTAGCACGTGCAGACCGACTCTTTGGCCGTTATCTGTCGATTTGTTAGGATTTTGTTGCAGCAAATCTGGGTAATTAAGACTTGGTCAGCCTGCCACGTGTCCTGTCGCAGGAATCATTTTGAGCCGCATGAGTCTCTCAGTTTTCGACCATGTAGGGTCGCATGAGACTCATGCGGCTTAAGTCGCAATACTTCCTTAGCCCACATATAGCTTAAGGATTTAAGCCGCATAGATTCTGTATTTTGGTCGCATACAGCTCATGCGGCTTAGGTCACAGTCACCCTTAGCCGCATGAAGTTCGGAGACTTTGGGGCCTCATATGTTTTAGTCGTATAAGATTCATGCGGCCTAGGTGACACTACTTCTGGTCGGATGAATGCGTATGAACCCTATTTTTGGTGACGTATCACATCTTATCTTTTTGTCAAAGTGTCAGAGCTATTATTTTTGTCAGTTTTGACAGAACTTGTCAACTTTATCAAACGAACTGATCCTCTTGGTCGTATAACTTTCTTCTGCAGCTGGTTGTCGACGGGCCGCATAAGGCATTGAATCTGTCATGCGGCTTTCCTTTATACGGACCTGTTTGGCCCAAAGTACATATGCGGCAATTTGTGATCCGCATGAACCCCATATTTTCCATGCTTCTACAACCATAAAGTTTTATGCTATTAGTTCAAAGAAAAATTTACTAGGCCTCTAGCTTTTGGTTCAAGGAAGGACCATTGACTGGAAGAATATCATGTGTAGTGGGCAATCCTTTAGTATACTACGGGGTCACGGACCTAGAACCACTGTTAGTGGGCAGTCCTCTGGATATTGCGGGGTCACGTACCCAGAACCACTGGTATTGGGCAATCCCTTGGGATATTGCAGGGTTTCAGACCGAGAACTACTGCAAGTAGACAATCATTTAGGACTATGCGGGATTATAAACCCAGAACCACTGTTGTCTACTGTTTGTTCTTTGTAGAGAACAAAGTCCTGTGAGATGATGGCTTGGAAGCCTTAATGAGTTCTCAGGCATTTGGGATGTTCGGCATACTTTACAGGAAGCACGGGTAGCACAGTATAACAAAGAAGCGTAGTACTCCATGCTACAGTGGGGTGACACCATATGAGGTACTTAGTAAGGGTAAAGCCTCGATTTCGGGCCAAATCATAGTGGCGTAGCACCACACATAGGCAAGAGAGCCTAATGTTGTAGAACGAAGAGTGGTAGGCAGCACTACAAAGAGGCTGGACCTCATGTTACAGTGGTGTGACACCACATGAGGTAATGATTCGGCTTTGCGAGCCATGTCATGGCGGCGTAACACCGCAAGGAAGCAAAAGGCTTCATGCTGGGTAGTTTGGCACTACAAAGAGGCTAGGTCTCATGCTACAGTGGTATGACACCATATGAGACAATGCCTCGGCTTCGAGCCATGTCATAGCGACGTAGCACCGCAAGGAAGCGAAAGGCTTCATGTCAAAAGTCTTTAAAAGAACTCACCTAGAGTGTATGGATAGAGATATAGGCCGCCTCATGAGGAAAATCTTGTAGACACCCAAGATACATACGTCGAAACCAGGCTGACATAGGGCCTTTAATGTGTAGCTAGAAGCACACAGTTGATGTCATTATGTGAGTGGGAAGAATTGCAGTTATGGTACAGAATTCAAGGCTTAGTCCATTCTTGTATCATGTTGTTATTTAACACGTGTGGGAAGATTCAAGTCGTATCAACATCTCTCCTAATGCATGATGGACAGTCACTGTGGGGGACATTCAACCCATATATTGAGATATGTAGGGGATTGTTGGTGTTTTTGCCTTTAGACTAGAAAAGATAGTCCTATATCGGCTACACCAAATGGTAATTATCTCAATATAATGCAATGCTTGTGTTGAGATATGCACATGAGGTGTGGTGGGGCACAAATGGGTGCCATGTGGGAGTGTTTTCCTAGAAGGATAAAGGATTAATTCTAACAAGGAAGCAAGTTGCTTTTTGTCGTTCGAACTCGGACTCAGACACGGACTCCTGGATGCCTCGTGCATGCACGGGAGTGTTCGGGGGGTAGGCATAGACTGACAGAAAACTATGCTGATTGTGGGATGATCTAAAATATCAAACTCTATTTTTGAGTATTGGTATTTTAGTCCCACATCGGATAGGAGAAAAGTTGAAGTCTTACTCCACTCTATAAATAGATCCCCCTGGCCTCCTTTCTAAGATGCACCAAAGAAGAGAGTTAAGGGAGTCCGTAAAGTCCAAGGAGCACATTCAAGTCACAAAAAGTTGACTAATAAGTGTTTCAGAAGTTCTTTGAGAACTTGCTGGTTACTGGAAGCGGATCGTATAAAGACGAATCTTGCTTTTGAGCAACGGCGATCATCATCACGTCAACAAAGCTGTCTTTCTCTTTCTTCTTTCCTTCTCTTCTTCACCTGTAACTGGTTATATCTCATTTAAGAGGAAGAACAAGATCTTCTCTGATCTAATCAGAGTCCTTTTGTAGGCTTTTGTCGTTGATGCTACGAAATTCATTTGTGCCTTCCTCGAAGTGTTATATTTGATTTCGTCTCTTTGAAACCTCCGGGATCTCAGTTGTGCACCTTCTTCGAAGTGTTGCCAAAATCCGTTCTTCTATCTAAGATCTGTTTCGGGAATAGCAATCTCAAAGCAAGATGAGATCTGATGGAGAACAACCGTGCAAACCTTCTCGACACAAGTTTTAACAAACTTGAGAAGTTTGACGGCGAGCATTACAACGTCTGAAAGAGAAAGGTCAGCCTTAATCTTCAACTCGTGAGTGTCGACTACGTATTGACAGATCATGGGCCTTTGATTCTAGAGGGAGAAAATGCTCGAAAGGTTGCTGAAGCCACTGCTTTGCAGTCGAAGTAGAGGAGAGATAACAACCTCTGCAAGTTGCTTATCTTGAACTCTATGGAGGACTCTCTGGCAGAGTCTTACAGCAAAATGGTCAATGCAAAGGACGTTTGGGAGTTTGTAGAGAATCTCTACAAGGCAGATAAAAATAGAAACAAGATCCATGTGACCGAAAAGGTCTGAAGGATGCGATTTGAGGACGACAACCACGCTACCTCAAGTCAAGGAGTTCCTCAAGTTACGTCAAAAGTTGGCAAATGACGGCATGCCCTTGGTCGATGCATTTGTTGTCGGGGGTATTTTCGCCAAGCTCCCTCTTGGGTAGAGCAATTTCATCACGGACATGCACCGCAAAAGGATGAAAGTGGATCTAAAACGCCTCTCGCACTAGATACATATTGAAGACGAACTGAGGGCTCAAATCAAACTTGACATCTTGTCCAAACAGATGGATGTGGCCAATCTGGTATAAGCTGTAGACTCCAAGAGAAAGCAAAAGGCTTCTTACAAAAGGAAGGATTCTCACCTGCTGAAGGTGAAGTCAGCTTAGTTCAAGCTAAAGCCTAAGGGCGATGGGGCTTTCTTCAACAGTGGCAAGAAGGGCCAAGCCCAAACCAAAATAGCAGGTATAGCTAAACTTGGTTGTTTTGATTACTTAACTTGGTTGCTATTGTTGCACAGGTTGAGTTATCTAGTTTGGTAGCTGACTAGTGGTCGGGCACTAGTGCATCTGACCACGTGTGCGCTCAAAGGAGCTGTTCACCGAGGATGAGCCTTGTCATGACAAAGGTCTCGATGGCGAACATATATCTAGCAGAAGATCTGGAAGATCGAGACAGTGGTTATGGACTACCGGCAAGGACACTAGAATGCGTATTGTACGTACCAGAGATTTTTGAAGATCTGATCTCAGAAAGTTAGTTGTCTAATACAGACTTGAAGATGGACATTCGTACTAGCCATACGGTAATTTCTTGGTGAGGAACATGCTTCAAGAAGATGTTCGGTACTGAATGGATGTTTGAACTTCTACAGATGGTGATGAAGTTACTTCATTGAATGGACTGAGAGTTGTTCTATAATAGAAGCAGACTCAAGATGTCCTATCTGGGCCTTATCTCTAGAATATGGGGGTAAGGAGGTGGAGGGATTTGAGGTCTGTGTAGAGACAAGGCTGTCAAGAAGTTGCTCAGATGATTGAACTAAAGTACGAATCTCCTGGAGTTAGTACACTCAGATATGAATGGATGTTTGAACTTCTACAGATGGTGATGAAGTTACTTCATTGAATGGAATGAGAGTTGTTCTATGATAGAAGCAGACTCAAGATGTCCTATCTAGGCCTTATCTCCAGAATGTGGGGGTAAGGAGGTGGAGGGATTTGAGGTCTGTGTAGAGACAAGGCTGTCAGGAAGCTGCTCAGATGATTGAACTAAAGTACGGATCTCCTGGAGTTAGTACACTCAGATATCTGTGACTTTAATCAATTCTCCACGAAGGTCGGTTCGAAGTATTTCTCGAAGTGCACGTACGCATGCTTCTCAAGTCGAAGGATGGAGCATTCAAGAAGTTCAGGGCTGATGCTGAACATTAAACCGGTCTATAACTACAGAGAAGTGATCATGGCAGAGAGTGTCATTTTTTGGATTCGCATGGTTCTTCTATGAACATCAAATTGGCTATGAAACGACTACTCCGTTTTATCTCTAATCCAAAGGAGTTTCGAAGAGGAAGATCAGAACGTTGTTAGAGATGATGATATCTGCAATACAGATCTTCTAATATTCTTCTAGGGATAGATTACATGTACGGTTACGTTTATTGCTAAAGTACTGTTCGTAAATCTGACTATGATTCTCATTGACACTAGTTCAAGATTAGATCTGACTTGAATATCATTCAAGTGTGGGAGTGTCTGGTATACGTGAAGCTTCTGGATATCAAGATTCAGAAGTCAGGGACGAAGACCAAGAAGACAGTATATCTAGAATTAGCTGTTGTAAGCTATACTCGGAGATCACTTGATATTGTATCATTCATATCATTGAGTCTCGCGAGGCATAATTATTTGAAGACAAGATTGCTAGGGACAAGAACATTATTCTTGCGGATGTTCCGAAGAATATTGTTGGTACAGAAGGAGCAAGTACTTTCAAAAAAGTAGTAGTCCATAATGTGGCTGTCATTGATGAGACAACACTTGAACTAGTATTCGCTAAACAGTTAGCAAAGCGAGTGAGAAGGCCAAAAGACTTCGGAGATGACTTTATCACCTATCATATATTGGTTGATGAGACGATAAAGACTAGAGACGCGAACGTCTGGGAAAGTGAGTCAATGGTAAGATTGACTCCATTGCATCCAATCAAAGTGGGTGTTAGTTAATCTGACTGAATGAGCTACACCTATTGAATCTTCAAGAAGAAGACGAAAAGCTAAATGTACTGATGATAAGTTCAAGGCTAGGCTGGTTGGCAGGAGGGATTGCTCAAGAACATGAGATAGATGAGGTTGACACATATGCTCTAATGGGCAAGATGTCAACTATCAGGATGATAATGGTCGTGGTTGCTATTCATGAGTTGTTCTATCATCAGATGGATGTCTAGACAGTAATTTTGGATAGAGAAATGATAGAAGAGATTCACATACAACAGCTAGATAGATTTGTCGTTAAGGGTATTGAAGACAAGGTCTGCAGGTTAGTGAATTCTTTGTACAATTTGAAGTACACTCTCAATCTGTGGCTTGAGAAGTTTGATCAGGTTATTAGGTCAAAAGGCTACAGGGTCAGCGAGACTGTTAAGTGTGATTACACGAAGTTTGTTGATGATAGAGGAGTCATCATTTGTCTCTATGTAGACGACATAATGATGTGTTACAAGATCAAAGATGTTCCTCACATCCAGATTCAATATGAAGGACATGGGAGACGCAGATGACATCCTAGAGATTTAAATAATCTAGATGGAAGTTGAGCTTATCATGTCACAAGCTCACTACTTGGAAAGTTGCTCAAATGCTATGGATATCAGAATCTTTCAGGATCGATACTCCTTACATGTGTGATAAAAAGCTGAAGCCAGATCCTGGAGAAGCGTCAAACAGTTGGTGTACTCGAACATCATTTGGAGTTTGATGTAGGCTACAAGTACGACCAGGTCTGACATAACTTTTGTTGTAGGCATGACGAGTCGATTCACGAGCAAGCCAAGTGTTGATCTTTGGAAAGTTATCAAAAGAATATTGGAATATCTCTCAGGGACTCAGAAGAATACACTATAACAGTTACCCTACAGAGGTAGAAGGCTTCAGTTATGCCAATTGGTGCTCAGAAGGAGAGAAAGGACAAGTTACATCTTCTACATGGGTAATGTTGCTATATCAAAGGAGTCAAAAAAGTAGATCCATGGGTAGTGATGCTATATCGAGAAAGTCGAAGAAGCAGACATTTCTTTCACTAATGGAATCTGAGTTCTGTGAGATGCAACGGATGCAGCAGAATTGCTTCGGGTATGAAGCAGAATGGCTTCGGGAGATCAGGAAGGATCTTTATGTGGTTGGTATGCAAATTCGGGTAATACCGGTATATTGCGACAATCGGACATGACCTTCCTGTGCTTGATGCACAAATTTAGGTGATACCGATGTATTACGACAACCAGGTGGTTGCAGCAGTGGCATTGGATGATCTCTTCAATGACAAGAAAAGGACTGTACGATAAAGGTACATGGCGGTAAATGATCTCATTAAGAGAGGAGTCATTGCTGTGTTGGATGTTCGAAGCCAGAAGAATCTGGCGGATTCGTTCACCAAATATCTCAAGTGCCAGCTGGTCGAGGACTCAGCAAAAAAATGGGCTTGAAGACGTTCTGATATTGTGTATCTGCAATCCTACCATAAAATTTTATGCTATTAGTTCAAAGAAAAATCTACTAGGCATCTATCTTTTGGTTCAAGGGAGGACCATTGATTGGAAGAATATCAGGTGCAGTGGACAATCCTTTCGTATAGTGCGGGGACACGGACCTAGAACCACTGTTAGTGGGTCGTCCTCTGGATATTGCAGGATCACGTATCCAGAACCACTGGTAGTGGGCAATCTTTTGGGATATTGCGGGATTTCAGACCCAAAACTACTGTAGGTAGGCAATCCTTTGAAACTTTGTGGGGTTATAAACCCAGAACCACTATTGTCTACTGTTTGTTCTTTGTAGAGAACAAAGTCCTGTGAAAGGATGGATTGGAATCTTAATGAGTTCTCGGACATTTGGGATGTCCGACATGCTTTACAGGAAGTACGGGTAGCACAGCACTACAAAGGAGCGTAGTACTCCATGCTACAGTGGGATGACACCACATAAGGTACCTAGTAAGGGTAAAGCCTCGGCTTCGGGCCAAGTCACAGCGGTGTAGCACCGCACATAGGCAAGAGGGCCTAATGTTGTAGAATAAAGAGTGGTAGGCAGCACTACAAAGAGGATGGACCTCATGTTACAGTGGTGTGACACCACATGAGGCATTGCCTTGGCTTCGCAAGCCATGTCACGGCGGCGTATCACCGCATGGAAGCAAAAGGTTTCATGCTGGGTAGTTTGGCACTACAAAGAGGCTGGGCCTCATGCTACAGTGGTATGACACCACATGAGACAATGCCTCGACTTCGGGCCATGTCATAGCGGCGTAGCACCGCAAGAAAGCGAAAGGTTTCATGCCAAGAGTCTTTAGAAGAACTCACCTAAAGTGTATGGATAGAGATATAGGCCGCCTCTTGAGAGAAATCTTGTAGACGCCCAAGATACATATACCAAAACCAGGCTGACACAGGGCCTTTAATGTGCAGCCAGAAGCACAGTTTATGTCATTATGTGAGTGGAAAGAATTGCAGTTATGGTACAGAATTCAAGACTTAGTCCATTCTTATATCATGCTGTTATTTAACCCGTACGGAAAGATTCAAGTCGTAGCGACATCTCTCCTAAAGCATGATGGGCGTCACTGTGGGGAGCGCTCAACCCATATATTGAGATATGTGGGAGATTGTTGGTGTTTTTTTCCTTTAGACTAGGAAAGATAGTCCTACATCGGCTACACCAAATGATGAGTATCTCAATATAATGCAATGCTTGTGTTGAGGTATGCACATGAGGTGTGGTGGGACACAAATAGGTACCATGTGGAAGTATTTTTCTAGAAGGAAAAAGGATTAATTCCAACAAGCAAGTTGCTTTTTGTCGTTCAGACTCGGACTCAGACACGGAGTCCATGATGCCTCGTGCATGCACGGGAGTGTTCGGGGGGTAGGCGTGGACTGGGACACAACTATGCTGATTGTGGGATGATCTAAAATATCAAACTCTATTTTTGAGTATTGGTATTTTAGTCCTGCATCGGATAGGAGAAAAGGTGAAGTTCCACTCTACTCTACAAATAGAGCCCATGGCCTCCTTTCTAAGATGCACCAAAGAAGAGAGTTAAGGGAGTCCATGAAGTCCAAGGAGCACATTCAAGTCACAAAAAGTTGACTAACGAGCATTCTAGAAGTTTTTTGAGAATTTGCTGGTTCCTGGAAGTGGATCATATAAAGGCGAATCTTGCTTTGAGCAACGATGATCTTCATCACCCCAGCAAAGTTGCCTTTCTCTTTCTTCTTTCCTTCTCTTCTTCACCTGTAACTCATTCTATCTCATTTAAGAGGAAGAACGAGATCTTCCCTGATCTAATCAGAGACCTTTTGTAGGCTTTCGTCGCTGCTGCTACAAAATTTATTTGTGCCTTTCGAAGTGTTACATTTGATTTAGTCTCTCTGAATCCTCCGGGATCTCAGTTGTGCACCTTCTTTGAAGTGTTGCCAAAATCTGTTCTTCTGTCTAAGATCTGTTTCGGGAATAACAAAAATCGTCTGGTTGTTTCAAGTCTAGATGTGACCTAACTTATCTATGCACTTAAGCATAGATGTTAAGAGACATTGTTGAAACTCTGAGAGGATCGCTTGTTGAACTGGGCGCCCCCAATCTTTTCGTGGGTATATAATGTAGCATTGAAATCTCTCACAACAACCAGAGGCCATCTATCCCCTACATGCGCACTAGTTATAGTAATGTCTCTCTATAAATCAAAACGCTTGATCCGATCATTGTGTCCATACACTGCTCCAACCACAATCTGTAGACCCCCTTTGTTGGTAAATTTAATAGTGAGAAGTTGGTCGCGACGCTGGATCACCTCCCCTTGCCAAACCCTGGTGTCCCACATCACCCAGATGCAAGCCATATCTCCACAGTTAAGATTGTCGATGGAGATCCATTGCGCTGGGGTTCGTCTGGTGATCAAAGGACCCGATCTAATTTTGGAATCCAAAATGTTGATAATGGAACACTTGGAATTCTTACTATACTCCATAATATCCCTCCACCTGCTAATCGAATTCGTCCCTCACATTCCATGTGAATATAGTCATAAATTACGATGGTGAATTCCCTTGTTGACACGGGAACTCTCTCTAAGGGGAGGAGAGAGATCATCTTGCCTAGAATTTGAAGCTTTACCACCTCTCAACTTAGAATAAAATGTTTCATCCGTAAGGATTTTTCATATAATTCTATAAGTCTTCAAAATGGTGGTACAAGGCATATATTGAGTATTGGACATATTTACAAAACTTTATTAATTAGTACTTCTTAGAATTTGACCTTATATTTTTGTTAGGATTTGATTTACTTTATCTTCAGTGCGATTAAGTTAGGGTTGCATTACTAGTAGGTTATTGAAAGCTTTTAGAAATCAATGTCGTCAATCATATCAAATATTATCATCACCATAATCTTTGTTATGCCTTAGTTATGTCGCATGCATGTCAGTTTTGTATAATTGGCCACTTTTTGTCTTTATTGCATGTATTTTTCTTTGAATATCTTGATCTTTATCTTAAAATTAATCATTTCACAAACTTTAAAAATATGAAAATACTCGAGACAGATCAGTGATGTCCAACTCAAAAAACCATTGCACAAAGATTCATAATCCGCCAGAGCGACAGAGAAAATTTAGACATGAAACTATGCTTCTTCAAACTATTCCAGATATTCAGCTTATATATCAAAACTTTCTTTGGTTTCGATTGTTTGACAGATCAAATTTGGGCCACAAAGCTGATCAAAGTGCAAGTTCTCACAGGAAACTAGTGTTGGTGCTTTCTTTACATGGAGAGAGCTTGCTCTCAACATGTCTTGTAAAATTTTAGTCCCACATCGGAAATGCACCATGAGTTATCTCAACATATATACTTGGTTGTGTTGTTGAGAGATGCACATGGGGTGGTGACCCTAAGGAGGGAACCATGTGGGTGATTTTACTAGGAGGTAAGAATAAGGCTCCAAGGATTAAACATTAATGCTTTTGTCATTCTCTTGGATTAATTCCATTTGGAGCGACTCGGGCTCATGAGGCATAATGTGGCGTTTTGTTGGCGCACTTTGCACTTCTGTCGCATGGAGGGCTCCGCTGACTGTGCAGACTACAAGTCAGTTATGGAAAGACTGATTCAATGCGATTAATTCAGATCCACTTTTTGTGGGATTTGAATTAATTTCGTTTCTATCTTTGTGGGATTTGAATTAATTTCGTTGCTATCTTTGTGGGATTTGAATTAATCTCGTTGCTATCTTTTTGAGATTTGATTTAATCTTTCCATAACTGAAGAGGCGGCTAGGGTTTCCACCCTCTCTCTATATATACTCTCTTCTGGCCTCCTTTGTGGGGACTACGAAAATTATCAGTCAGAAAAGGAGAGAGAGAGAGGGAGCTGCTGCCGCCATTGCAAGTCCATCCGAGGAGTCAGAACAGAGGTGACTTCGAGCGTTCCACAAGTTCTTCAAATTTGCTGGTTCCTGGAAGCAATTCGTGTGGGGCGAATCTTGCTTTGAGCAACGGTGTTTTGACACCCCAGCAATTTTTTCTTCTTCTCATCTTTCTCTAGATTATTATAACTCGTTCTGTCTCAATTGCAACACGTTTGCAAGAAAGAATGAGAGATCTTCTCTTCTCTACCTCCTCCATATTGTAATCTGGTTATTTGGGTTTTTGTATCATCGTAGATCTCGATTGCATCAGTTTTTCCATCTTTGATCAAGCCCCGGGAATAACAATCTCAAAGCAAGATCCTTGTAGATGGAAAACATTAGTGCTTCGCTCGTCCAATCGGACTACTGCAAGTTGGAAAAGTTCGATGGAGAGCATTATCAAGTCTGGAAGAGAAAGGTTTATCTAACTCTTCAACTAAAAGACGTTGATCATGTTCTGTTGGAGGAAGAACCTTCTGTTCCAGACACTGGATCTACTGCCGCTATCAATGCGGCTACCAAACTCCAGGCCAAATGGAGAAGGGAAAATAGCATCTGCAGGCTTCTCATCCTGAATGCGATGGAGGATTCCCTGGCAGAATCCTACTCAGGAAGGAATTTGCCAGAGACATATGGGAGTCTGTGGAAAAACTGTATGAAGAAGACAGGAACAGGAGCAAGAAGTTTGTGGTTGAAAAATATCACAAATTGCTCTTTGAGGACGAGAAGTCCATGTTGCCACAGGTGAAGGAATTTCTGAAGCTGCGTCAGAAACTGGAAGACGAAGAGATGCCCCTTCCCGAGAAGTTTGTCGTTGGAGGGATCGTCTCAAAACTTCCTGCTGGATGGAGTACCTTTTATGCAAGGATGCTCAGAAAGAAGCTAGACATTAGCTTGGGAGATCTACTTTAAGAGATCCATGTTGAGGACGAGATGCGTTCCCAACATAAGGTGGACACTCTGTCCAAACAGTTGGCTAAAGCCAATCTAGTGCGGACGAGAGATCCCAAAGGGAAGCAGGCGGCTTCTCATCCTAAGAAGAAGGACTTCACTAATCTAAAAGTGAAGGGTCCTTCATTCAAGCAACAGAAGAATAAGTCCCACGTGACTTGTTTCAATTGTGGCAAGAAATGCCACTACAAGAGTGAATGCAGATCTAAGCCTAAACAATCAGAGAAAGGTGAGCCTAATAAGGTTTCATTGGTTTCTAACATTGTTGCTATGATCGCACAGGTCACAACTGTGGGGGTTGACTCTGACTGGTAGATAGACACTGGTGCGACTTGCCATGTCTGTTCAGGCAAGGAATGGTTCGTCACGTACCAGCCGATATCTGAGAAGGTTGTCATGGCGAACCAGGCCCAAGCTGAAGTTCTGGGGATCAGGACCGTGGAACTGAAACTCACTTCTGGGAACACTCTGACGCTTCAAGCTGTGAAGCATGTTCTGGTGATTGCCAAGAACCTGATCTTTGGAAGCCTACTCTGCAACGCAGGCTTGAGGATGGACATCAATGCTGGTCAGATGGTGATGTCCAAGAAAGTAACATACTTCGGAAAGGCTTATCAAACCGAAGGAATGTTTAAAATTCAGCTTGTCAACCAGTTTAATGACATTAATGCAGTTGCATTTTCTGATTATTCTCTTGAGTTGTGGCATAATAGACTAGGACATGTTCATTGTAAAAGAATTAACAAAATGTCTAGTCTAGGACTTATCTCCAAATGTGGGGGTAAGGTGGAGAAGTGTGAAGTGCGTGCTCAGACGAAGATCACCAGGAAACTCTTTCATCGGGTCAATCGAAGCACAGATCTTCTGGAGTTGGTACACTCCGATATCTGTGACTTCAAATATTTCTCCACGAAGGCCGGGATGAAGTTTTTTATAACCTTCATCGACGACTTCTCAAAATACGCGTTCGTCTGCTTGCTTAAGTCTAAAGACGAAGCCTTCGAGAAGTTCAGAGAGTTCAGGGCCGAAGCTGAACGGCAGACTGGACAACAACTCAAGAGATTGAGAAGTAATCGAGGTGGAGAGTACAGGTCTCATGAATTCGCATCGTTCTGCAAAGAACATGGAATCATATGCGAGACTACTGCTCCATATTCTCCTCAATCCAACGGAGTAGCAGAGAGAAAGAACCGAACATTAACAGAAATGATGAATTCTATGCTGCTTACTGCAGGTCTTCCAAAATGCTACTAGGGAGAAGCTGCATTAACGGCCACTTTCATTCTGAATAGAGTGCCATATGCAACTTCGGACGTAACTCCTCATGAACTCTGGTTCAAAGTTAGACCAAACATGAATGTCATTCGAGTGTGGGGGTGTCTGGCGTATGTGAAGCTCCCAGATTTGAAGATTCAGAAGCTAGGGACAAGGACTACGAAGGCAATCTTCTTGGGGTATGCCGAGAAGAGTGATGCTCGGAGATTTCTTGATATTGAGTCAAATCATATCATCGAATCTCGCGATGCTGAATACTTTGAAGACAAGTTTGCAAAAGACAAAAACATTATTCTTTCGAACATTCCGAAAAATGATGTAGGTACAAATGAGACTGAAATCTCATATGGACCAGTAGTCCAAGAAGAAGCTGTTGTTGATGAAACAACTCTTGTACCAGAACTCGCAGAGTCGTCAGCAAAGCGAGCGAGGAGACCTAAAGATTTCGGAGATGACTTTGTCACCTATCATGTGGAAGCAGATCCGCTTACCTAAGATGAGGCGATGAAGACCAGAGATGCTATCTTCTGGAAGGAGGCAGTGAATGACGAGTTTGACTCTATCACCTCCAATAACACACGGGTGTTGGTAGATCTAACTGAAGGAGAAAAGCCCATCGGATGTAAATGGATCTTCAAGAAGAAGATGAAGGCAGATGGAACTATTGACAAGTTCAAGGCCAGGCTGGTAGCCAAGGGATTTTCTCAGAAATAGGGGATAGACTACTTTGACACGTACGCTCCAGTAGCTCGGATGACCACCATCAGGATGTTAATCGCTCTAGCAGCTATACATAAGTTGGTGATACATCAGATAGATGTAAAGACAGCATTCCTCAATGGGGAGCTGATCGAAGAGATTTACATGCAACAGCCAGATGGATTTGTCGTCAAAGGTCTTGAAGACAAAGTCTGCAAGTTGGTGAAATCATTGTATGGTTTGAAGCAAGCTCCCAAGATGTGGCATGAGAAATTTGACAAAGTTATTAGGTCAAACGGCTACAGAGTCAGCGAGACGGACAAATGCGTTTACACAAAGTTCGCTGATGGAAGAGGAGTCATCGTTTGTCTGTACGTGGACGACATGCTAATCCTAGGGAGGGATATAGGCTGTGTCACGGAGACAAAGAAGTTCCTCTCAACCAAGTTCAGTATGAAGGACTTGGGGGATGCAGATGTCATCTTGGGCATAAAGATCATCCGGACAGACACTGGAGTAGCGTTGTCACAATCTCACTACATTGAGAAGATGCTCACACGCTATGGGTATAAGGATCTTCCAGGGATCGATACGCCATACAGGTGTGATCAGAAGCTGAAGCCAAACTTGAGGAAAAACGTCAGGCAACTGGAGTATTCTAGCATTATCGGAAGTTTGATGTATGCAACCACTGCCACAAGGCCTAACATAGCTTTTGCCGTGGGAATGCTGAGTCGGTTCACTAGCAACCCAGGGATTGAGCACTGGAAAGCTGTGAAGCGGGTGATGAGATATCTCAAGAAGACTCAGACATATGCACTGCACTACAACGGATATCCGACAGTAGTAGAAGGCTTCAGTGATGCTAGCTGGTGTTCAGAGGTGGAAAGCGAGAGATCCACATGTGGATATGTCTTTTCATTGGATGGAGCTGCTATATCGTTGAAGTCGAAGAAGCAGACTATACTCTCTCGTTCCTCCATGGAATCTGAATTCTATGCACTTGAAACTGCAGCAGATGAAGCAGAATGGCTTCGGGAGCTTATGTATGATCTTTCAGTAGTTGGGGTTCAGATACCGGCGATACCGATATACTGTAACAACCAGGCGACTGCGACGGTGGCATCAAATGACCTCTTCAACGAAAAAAAGTGGACTGTGCGGTTGAAGCACAGGGCAGTACACGATCTTATCAAAAGAGGTATAATTGCAGTGATTGATGTTTGAAGTCAGGAGAACCTGGCAGATCCGTTCACAAAGGACCTCAAGCGCCAGTTGGTCAATGACACAGCTTGTAAAATGGGCTTGAAGGCATTCTGATAGTGTGTCTTTGTAATCCTACCATAAAGTTTTATGCTATTAGTTCAAAGAGAAATCTACTAGGCATCTAACTTTTGGTTCAAAGGAGGATCACTGACTGGGAAACTATCAGGTAATAGTGGGTACTTGTTCTCTGGAACATGGAAGGGATACAAATCTATAACCACTGTTGTCTACTATGTATTTTTTACGAAAAAACAGATCCTGTGGAAGGTTGGCTTAAACGCCTTAATAAGTTCTCAGGCAGATATTGAATGCCTGGTGTGCTTTATAGGAAGCACGGTAGAGCAGCACTACAAGGAGTGAAACTCCATGCTACAGTGGGGTGACTCCACCATGAGGTTCCCAGGTCTGGGGTAATGCCTCGGCTTTGCAAGCCAAGTCATAGCGGCGTAGCACCGCAAATAGGCATGTAGCCTAATGCTGTATGACGTAATTAAAGAGTTGTAGACAGCACTACAAAGGGGAGGATGGCCCCATGTTACAGTGGCACGACACCACGATAAGGTACCCAGGTAGGGGTAAAGCCTCGGCCTTGCAAGCCATGTCGTTGCGGCGTAACACCGCAAGGAAGCCTTAGGCTTCATGCTGAGTAGATTGGCACTACAAAGAGGCTGAGACCTCATGCTATAGTAGTATGACACTACGATGAGGTTCCTAGGTAGGGGTAATGCCTCGGCTTCAGGCTATGTCATAGCGGCGAAGCACCGCAAGGAAGCGCAAGACTTCATGCCATGTCTCTTTAATAAAGAACTCACCTATAGTGTATGGAAAGAGATATCAGGCCGTCTCTTGAGGGTAAACTTGTAGACGCCCAAAATTATACACTGAAACCAGGCTGGCACAGGGCCTTTAATGTGCAGCCAGAAGCACACATAACTACACTTTGTGAGTGGGAAGAATTACAATTGTGGTGCAGAATTCAAGGCGTAGTCCATTCTTGTATCACATTATTATTTAACCCATGCGGGAAGATTCAAGTCGTCAGCGACATCTATCCTAATGCAAAATGGACAGTTACTGTGGGGAACGCTCAACCCTGGACACATATATATGTTGTGATATGTGGGGGATTGTTGGTGCTTTCTTTACATGGAGAGAGCTTGCTCTCAACATGTCTTGTAAAATTTTAGTCCCACATCGGAAATGCACCATGAGTTATCTCAACATATATACTTGGTTGTGTTGTTGAGAGATGCACATGGGGTGGTGACCCTAAGGAGGGAACCATGTGGGTGATTTTACTAGGAGGTAAGAACAAGGCTCCAAGGATTAAGCATTAATGCTTTTGTCATTCTCTTGGATTAATTCCATTTGGATCTAAGCCCCAAAGGGGCTTAGCGACTCGGACTCGGACTCGGACTCGGGCTCATGGGCTCATGAGGCGTAATGTGGCGTTTTGTTGGCGCACTTTGCACTTAGCACGTCAGCAGTCATGCGGCTCATGCGGTACATGCGGTCCATGCGACTCATGCGGCTCATGTGGCCCATGCGGCCCATGCGGCTCATGCGGTCCATGCGGCCATGAGGCCATGTGGCTCATGCGGCCAGGCTGCTGCTGCTGCTGCCGCATGGAGGGCTCCGCTGACTGTGCAGACTACAAGTCAGTTATGGAAAGACTGATTCAATGCGATTAATTCAGATCCACTTTTTGTGGGATTTGAATTAATTTCGTTGCTATCTTTGTGGGATTTGAATTAATTTCGTTGCTATCTTTTTGGGATTTGATTCAATCTTTCCATAACTGAAGAGGCGGCTAGGGTTTCCACCCTCTCTCTATATATACTCTCTTCCGGCCTCCTTTGTGGGGACTACGAAAATTATCAGTCAGAAAAGGAGAGAGAGAGGGAGCTGCTGCCGCCATTGCAAGTCCATCCGAGGAATCAGAACAGATGTGACTTTGAGCGTTCCACAAGTTCTTCAAACTTGCTGGTTCCTGGAAGCAATTCGTGTGGGACGAATGTTGCTTTGAGCAACGGTGTTTTGACACCCAGCAATTTTTTCTTCTTCTCATCTTTCTCTAGATTATTATAACTCGTTCTGTCCCAATTGCAACACGTTTGCAAGGAAGAACGAGAGATCTTCTCTTCTCTATTTTTCCTCCTCCATATTGTAATCTGGTTATTTGGTTTTTTTTATCATCGTAGATCTCGATTGCATCAGTTTTTCCATCTTTGATCAAGCCCCGGGAATAACAACTAGTTCAAAACAGGTATATTCCAGACTTAAGAAACAATAGTATTACCAGGAAAATACCGCCCTCATTATAATTCTAGACTTCAGAGCAACCCATATTCAAATCTCCTCAAGCGCACATTTTAAGCATATTTTATTAAAATATAAACTTTTGCATGAATCCAGCTCTTTTGTCACGACAAAAAAGTGAAAGAAGAAACAAAAGTAACAAAATAATGAAAAGAAAAAACACCCAAACCTAAAATTTATTTTGTTACTAATAAAGAAGATTACAATCTGTCATAGAATCATAATCCTCACCAAACACTCATAATCCCAAAATCCTACGTATTTACTATCTCCTTATTTTTAAAGAGAGAAATTTATAGCCTAAAACCAAACTCTATTGATATTTATTTTTCTTAACCGCCAAGAGGCTAAACCTAGTTTGTTTTTTTTTTTTTTTTTTTTTTTTTTTTCAGGCAAATCTTAAGAAACTCCACCTTGCCTTATTTTCATTCAATTCCCGATCACCAAATTCAAATCCCCTAAAACACAGCACTTAGGTCTGTTGGTTAAATTGTATCTTTGTATCACGACGTAATGTTGACCCTTACTTTCAAGAATTTAGGTCTCTCACTTCGACTGCATCCCTTAGCATATCGATGTTAAACTCTAGGCTACTACATTAATCATCTCTCTTGCATGAATAATCTTCCAACATAAAATCATCAAATACTTCCCTAGACTTTGCAATAATTTGTACAATTGTATGCGTTTTGGTACTACTTTATTCCTGTACAAAAAATGAGTTTTCAGTCTTAATCCCACTTTTTCTTGAATGAGTAGAGAACATAGACTCTTTGAGTGGGACTTGTTCAGCAATTAGACTAGTTCGTTCTAGAGATGTATAGGTATGCGCATGCCAATGGGTGAACACCAACATTGACTTGAAAAGTCGAAAGTCTTCCTAATGAAGCCAACTGGAAACTAAGACCATCTCCAATGGGGGTTTCTATCTTTCCTATTTCTATGGAAGAAATCCATTTTAGAAAAAATTTCTTCCAATGGTAGTTTCTATCACCATTTCTATCCTAGGTGGCAATGATGTAGGATAGAAACTTTCTAGGAGGGTTTCTACATGTAGAAACTCTCATAGAAATTCTCCTATCTCTCATGACAATTATTGTTGGGCCCCACACCATTAAATTAGTCCTTTTACTATGTGACACATAGGATAGAAATGGAGAACCATTGGAGAGCATTTTTTGTATATGTACAATTTCTATGTAGAAACTCTTCCAACTAGGATAGAAATCTCCTTAAAGTACAATGCCAAGTAGGATAAGAACTCAATTTTAGAAATCACCATTGGAGATGGTCTAATTAATGAACCCGTCCTAATTAATTTCAGATTTCTAATGATACAAATTTGACTGGGAAAAAAAATATAATGTATGAACATAATGACTTGGAGAGGGCAACAACTGACTTGTTATCAACTTTGGGAAGCTTCTGGTGCTCTTGGAAGTGAGAATCGGTCGCAACGTCGCACTCCTCCTCAACAACTGACAATAATTTATTTATGGCAGGAAAAACAAGGCATTGCATTGATACAGGCCCAATATACATTGTCCAGATGATAAGGGACAGCACATGACAGTGATATTTTTGTTAGGGACTCGATCTGCTTAGTAACAGTATTTTCATCAATTTTAGAATATTTTTGAACCGACCGTTTATGAAAAAAAATAAAAAAATTTGAGGCACTAGTTTGATCAGCTCAAAAATTCTCCAAAACCGATGTAATATAATTTCATGTAGCTTTATAAACACCCAAAATCGGTGAATTTTGAACGACTTTATTATTTTATTCCATTTATATCATCACAAAAATATATAATATAACTATTGATACCCTTTCCTATTTAAGACATGGAAACTCAGAAAAATAGATCTAATAGTTGACAGGCGCATAGACCTTCTGTAGGCGCATAGAGCTTCTGATGTTGCCGTGCTCTGCCGCATAGATCTTATGGAATTGGTGGTGCTCACTTCTCTCTCCCTCTATTTTTTCTTCCAACAACAAAGTGACGAGAGTGAAGCTCTATATACAGAGCAAACATGCACCTATGCGAGCATATGAATGTACATTCGCACAGGCCGACCAAATACCACCAAAATTGCAGCCAGTGCCCTTTGCACTAACACCGCAACGCGCCGCATGTTATCATGTGCAAACAACGTCGCGTGCCGCACGCGAACGCAAACACGTGCATGCGTTTAGCGTATGGCCTCATAGCGGATGGTCGCATACACGTACACGTCATGCCGCATAATTCCAGGTGCTAAAACGTTGAATGCAAAGTGCGCCACTTTGCACCCTTCACCCGAGTCCAAGTCCGAGTCGTTAACCCCCTTCGAGACTTAGCTCCTAAGGATTCTAAAGTGAATGACCAAAACAAAGATGTTCTTTTGGAGTTTAAACTTAATCCCTTTCGAAAAATCACCCACATAGGCCGCCACACCCGATCTTCTTATGTCGATACAAGCATAGCTATTATATTGAGATATACACATTTGTAGTTTTTCAATGTGGGACTAAAGTTTCCAAATGCAAGTTAAAACCACATCATTCTCTACTAGTCCTATCCTCTCTTCCTCTTTCTACTCTCTTCTCACCACTGCATCTTCCTCTTCCGATCCTAATTGGAGCAATGCTCTCTTCTTCTTTTTCTTCTTTGAACATTTTGTTCATCTTTCAATTCTAGGATTTTTCTTAATCTTAGTCTCTATGTTTATTTCATATATTTAAACATTACTTATTAGAATTTATGTTTATGATTTGTCAATGAGTATTTATTTTCAAAGCTTAGAATCCAATATGTTAGTCGAAGACAGATCAAAAGAGTGGAAAGATACTGTGAGGGGGTAGAGGTTCATCCAAGATTACCCAGTCTGCTCTCTATTTGATCCCTAACACCACTGAAGCACTATAGGACATGTTACAAACTGACTTCCAAAAAATGTAAAATAGAACAAGAAAGTCAAAAGGTGTTCTTATCTTTACGTTCGCAGACGCTACAATAAAATAGAACAAATTATAAGAAAAAAAATAGAAAAGTAAATATCCTTGCTAGGTGAACAAGGTCACTGTTGCTCAAAATAAGATTCGTCCTATAGACGATCTATTCCCAGGAACCAGCAAGTTCACAAATGAACTTCTGAAACACACTAGATCACCTTCAGGAAGGCTTGGAACTAAAAATGAGCTAAGTTGCTCACTGTGGCGCAAAGGGCACTCCCAGGCGCATAGGGCACTCTTGTTGTAATGATCCTCACTCTGTGTGTGTTTTTTTAACAACTCAAATGGTGAAGGAGAGGCTCTATTTATGTATAACACCAGCACATATGTGCGCATATGTATGCACATGCACGCATACATCATGTTGGCCGAGCAAATCCCACAAAATTTGTACGCTTGTGTCCTATGTGCCGACACCAGAACACACCACATGCTGACATCGTCGTCTGTGCCGCACACCAAACGCAGTGGCGGCCGACAGAACTGACAGCGTCGAAAGCAACTGCGAGCATGCGTCTAGCTGTTTTTTCAACCCCCATCACCAGATTCACCCCCTACCCCACCAAAAAAAGAAAGAAAAGAAAGAAACAATTAATCCATGATGTTGGTTAAATTGTATCATTGTATCACGACCTCGTCCTAATAGACCGAAAAAATAGATACTAAATGTGTTATCCCCTACTCTCAAGAATCCAGATCTCTCATTGTATCACGACCTCATCCTAATAGACCGAAAAATATATACTAAATGTGTTATCCCCTAAGGGCTTGTTTGGTAAAATGGATTTGCATTTGGATTTGGAAATCCAAAATTCAAATCCAAATCCAAATCATAAATTTCCAAATCCAACCAAACAAAGAATTTGGTAAATTATTAATTAGCTATTATAATTATAGTTATGATTAATAATTAAATTATTATTATAATTAAAATAATAAAATAATAAATTACTAATTAAGATATAATGATGATTAATAAATTATTAATAAAATATAATGATGATTATAATGTCGATTAATAAATTATTAATTAGCTATTATAATTATAATTATAATTACAGCTATGATGAATAATTAAATTATTATTATAATTAATAAAATAATAAATAAATAAATTATTAATTAGCTATTATAATTATAATTGCAATTATGATTAATAATTAAATTATTATTATAATTATGACGATAGTTATGATTAATAAATTATTAATTAAAATATAATTATGATTATAATGACGATTAATAAATTTTTAATTAAAATTATAATAATTTATTAATTATTAATTTATTAAAAAATAATTATTAATTTCGATGATAATTTATGATAACTAGTTATTAGTTTTTATTAAAATGATAACTAAATTTTAGTTATAATTTTTTTAAAATAATAGTAATATTGACTAAATTTTAATTAACTATTAGTTAGTTTTTAATAAACTATTAGTTAATTTTAATTAACTATAAATGAATTATTTTAAAAATAGTAATTATAAATTAATTTAATGATGATTAATAAATTATTAATTAAATTATTATAATATACGAATTATTAAATTATAAATTATAAAATATGATTATAATTGGGATTAGAATATTATTAACTAAGATTATAATAAAATTGTAATAACAAATTATTAATTAATATTATAATATGACTAATAAATTATTAATTATAATTATATTTGGATATTAATTAATAAATTATTAATTAAGATTATAGTTATGATTAATAAATTTATTATAATTATGATTAATAAAGTTATAAATTATTAATTAAGATTATTATATATTATTAATAATAAATTATTAATTAATAAATTGTTTGGTTATAATTATGATAACTAACTATTAGTTAAAAAAATTATAAAAAACAATAATATTTTTTATTTATAAAAATATATTTTCTTAAATAATAATAATGACTAATTTTTAATTAACTCTTATTTAATTTTGAATAAACTATAAATTAACTCTTTAGTTTACCGACGTCTACCGACTCCTCCCGACGCAGAAATTCATCACTAAACGTCGGTAAATCTACAGACATCACCGACGTTTAGCGACGACGTCAGAGTCGGTAGGAGTCGGTAGACATCGGTAAACGTCGGTAAATTTGCAGAAATAATCGATGTTTAGCGGCTAAAATTGGCGTCGTTGTTGAGTCGCTAGACGTCGGTAAAAGTTATAAAGACGTCGCCAATGCCTCCCAATTCTACCGACGTTTAGCGACTTATTAAACGTCGCTACAGTTTCGACATAGAGTCGGTAAATGTCGGTAATGTCACGACGTAGTGACGTCGCTGAATAACGTCGCAAGAGCGACGTTTTGTGATGTTTTGCCTGTCGTGACTTGACTGTACGCGACAACAATAATACGTCGCCAATTACGTCACAAATTTTTATTAGCGACGTTTTTTTTTTCCATTTTAGCAACGTTTTATTGCGTCGCTAATATGTGATATTCTGGTAGTGTATGATCTTGTCTTATATCCCGAGGAGTCCATGGAACCCAATTTGGAGAACACTGCCCTGGAGGCACCTGAGTCAGCTACTTAGATAGATGAAGTTACCTTATTTCCTGCTTTAGCATTTCCCCTTTCCAGAACAATATTTGAAGTTTGTAATAAGTACTTTTATGTTCAGTATTTCCCTTAAAACCTGCATGTTTGTTTGGCTGAAAAGTTTTTAAATTCCCTCAAATTTAGATGTTGGGACTTTCTGAGTTCCACTATTGATCAGACAACTTACTACCGACGTCTCACCACGGCGTAGGCTGGACATGATCCGACTTGACCCAAACATTTTGGGATCGGGTCGTGACACCTCATATAATGGAAGGGTATACCGCATGCGAATCTAGCTAGGAACGTTCCGATACGCTACATCAGTTTGAGGCCGAGGTCCAGGCGTTTCTCAGTGAGCATGGTTGACGAGGATGTCAACGCCTTAGGTGGGGAAGAATGTAACGTCCAAAAAATTGTGCCCTGCCCGGGGCAAAATTGTATAGCCTTCCATGGACCAAGGTTATGCAGGAAGCTTCTAGAATGTTTAAGAAGATGGTAGAACCTTCCATAAGGCCCCATAATCTTTCAAAGGACCCGAGAATCTTCCAAAAGACTAAAGGCCCTTCTAGATGTATCATGATCTTTCTGGATGTACTAGAAGCTTACTTGTTCTTATCTAGTCCCTAGAATAATCTCTGAAATATGTCGATGCCAGAAGTTTTTGTTGAGAATCAATAAGGGACTTTTAGTCCCACATCGAAATATCGAGTATGTAGAGGAGCTAGACTCCCTATAAGTAGTGAAGTAGTCCATCAATAAAAATTATCCAACCATTATTTTCTACATGGTATCAGAGCCATAACCCTCTCTCTCTCTCCACAAAAAAAATTCCCCCCCACCCGCCCCCCCTTGCCGACACCCCCTGTAGTGCCCCGTCCCGCAAAGTCAATCGGAGGAATCGAAACGCCGACGGTGTTCGGCCTTAGCCTTGCAACGGCTGCTCGAAGGCTCGATCGGTCAAGACGATCGCTCGCTCAGGTGGGGTAGTTTCGGTGAACTTGCCTCATCTTTGCCTTCACATAATAAATCGTGTTTTCAACTTGCACATGTAGGCTTAATAATAAAAGAGATGAATCCACATAGCTAAGGGAATAATCCCAACGGGTCGAAATGAGTTAGAACATGGAAAACGTCCCACGGTCGGCCTAGAGTTGGTGCACGGCGTGCTTTGAAAATGATACTCGGTCCTTTGTCCCGTGGCTTGGGAGAAGGAAAGTTGGTCTTCGACACAAAACTATAAACTTGCCTAAGTCATAGGCGTCGCCCGCATAAACGCTTGATAAAGCGTACACGATCCCACTGCGCAAGGCTTGGCGCGGCCTTTGCTTGTCCCTCGGATTAAGTTGTAGGCTTGAGTAAGTTAGGCAAAGTTATGCCAGTCGACCTAAGTCATTCTAAGTGCTATCCCGCTCATTCTGCGGTTGTCAAGTTAATTAGTCCCACGATCCCAAGGTCCGTCATATGAGGTATGACTTGGGCGACAGCGTTGCGTAGAACACGAGTCGGTTTAGAGGCACGAGCCACAGTTGGTTCAGTAGAAAGTTAGCCACGGTCGGTCGATACTTAAGGAAACACATTGTGTTTAAGTTAAGTTGGAAGGCTATGCAGTAGCCGTTCCCTGAGTTCAAAGAATGTTAAGTCTAAGCGATGGTTAGTCGTCGAGAGAAAATATGTCGGGACTGTGGTTCAGTCGTCGAGACAACCCTGGTTTGGGCTCTGCAAAGGAAGTATGTAAAAGAGTAAAGCAAAGTAGCTAAATGATGATGATGAGACCATGTATTACGTTAAGTCTAGAAGTTAGCGTAGGCGCGTGGTCATGGACAACTTGTCGACAAGGGCGATGGTTTCTTCGAGTGGCAGCCCTGGGCCATGGGCACCGACTCGGCCTAGGAAGAAACAGGTTATAGCCGAGCTGGGTAATAGGCAATCGGTAGGTCGGGGACTTGCATCGAGGATCGCAATCGGTGGTGCAAGGGTCCCGGATGCCAGGCTATGTCCACTATGGCTAGTTAATGCCAGTGACCTTTCATATAGATGTGTCGGCACGGGCGGCAATCCGCGTGTGTGCCTTTGGATTGAGTTGAGTTAGATATGTTTGAAGTTAGAGAACACAAGGTCTGGGCCTAAGATTTGGCTATAACGAAGGCGGCGTGCTTTGGCACGAGATATGACGTCGAGTGTTAAGTTGTTGGCATAGAGTTGCATGAGTTAGGCTTGAGCTGTTGCGAGTTAAGTTGAGAAGGGCCGTAGGGCAAGTTGTGTGAAGTTACATTGAGTTGCTGGGCACGACCTCGAAATATGAGGCACGGCCGCGTTATTACAATATAAGTGTAGGCGAGACTAAGCGAGGAGGTGCTGCCTCAGAAATATTGAAGCACGAATCGAGTTATGGCACGACCGAGTCGTTATGTCCCAGAGTTTGGCACAAATGACAAGTATAAGTCGGTGCGTCGACAATGTAAGCACGAGAAAGGTCTAGAGGCGAGGAAATGGAGTCTTTCGTGTAGTTGCGTCTCTGATTATGGCCTTAAAGCAAACACGACTTGATAGGTTAACGTTATTGGCACGAGAAGGGTCTAAGGTAAAAGTATGAGTTAACGTCGTTGTGCAAGGACGGGATGGTCCTTAGACACAAGTATGCAAAGGCGTCGGTCCTAAAACTGATCCTAAGGCAAGAATAGAAAGACAATAGTAAAAGGGTTTATGTTGCACAAAGTAAATGAAACATGTTGGTTTTGTATGGGTGGGCGAGGAGCTCACTCCACCAGTACAGTTGAGTACTGACACCCACACAGTGTTTCATATGCAGGCACAGGTAGAAGCTCGTGGCGTGGAGCTCGCTTGGATGCGTCGAGGCACGGAGTTCCTTGGCGATTCGAAGCGTACGGCCGTGTGGACTGAAGACTTATACAGGACATAATGTATGGACATCGCCTTCCGAAGCTTCCGCTGGCTCAAGCATTGTAATCGAGAGATGAGAGAGAGCAGAGTGACTTGTAATCGAGAGAAAAGTGAGCACGAGAGACTTGTAAATTGGCCTTGCGCCCACAAATGTAATCTGTTATTCAATATCAATAAAGAGCTTCTTTTGAATGACTTGTGTTCATGTGTACTTGTTCTTAAATTCCGCTGCATGTTTCAATATTTTTGCTTGGGACTTCTGTGCGACGACCCCGTCGTCGCCGATGTAATCGCCCATTATGAAACTGCCTTGCACGAGCGCAATCTAGGCTCGTGCGGCATCACGCCTTTGCGAGGACGATCGCTCCTACGGGAGCGGGGCGTGACATAATGGTATCAGAGCACGGCTTTACGTCCTTGGACTTCACGTCGAAATTCTCAGTTTTAAAAGCTCGTCGTTGGAAAATAAGTATGTGCTCTCTCTCTAGAATGTCCCTCGGCATGTCCATACAATAAGTCTAAATATTTTCAAAAGCTCGTACATGCGTTCGCTCGAACGCATCGATAGGCCGTTGCCGGACTCATTGGTAGGCCTTTATGCCGAACGATGTTAAACATGACTCGATAGAGAACACATGCTAAGTTAACATGTCGCGTGCGCGCCTGACTAGTATTGCGTCGACCCTAGCAATTGAGCGTGTAAACTCGAAATATAGTCCGCACGGGATGGTTATGCGGTACAACTTAGTCCGCGCGTCGCACACCTCGACCTTTTGGTGCAAACGAGTTACGAGCGATATTAAGTATCGTCCGGTCGGGAACGAAGATGCACTTACAATGTGTATCGATAGAAACGCTATCGAACAAATGCTTAGGCGTATACGAAAGATTGACTTGGATTTTGAGGAATAGTGCGATCGACCTAGCGCGTCGATACGACGGGAGCGATTACGCTAGAGATTCGTCGAACGAATCGGAGGGATGTCTTAGCGAATGATACGAAGTGATTGAGGACTAGATCGGATGGCTCGAATCCGAGTGGTGTATAGATTTTCTTGGAAATCATTCGAGCGAAGATTGAGGATTAGAAATAATAACGAGTACGTCGGCGAAGGCGATGCGATCGCGCAGAGCCTTAGAATGCGTCACGCTTAGTTGATCGTGACTTCGAATGTCCTGAACGAGCATCTTGTTCGAACAACTTGTGAATGAGCAACGCACGTTAGAAAACAACTTGGAACGATGAATGAAAATGAATGGTCTTGATCGAGGAAACTTAGAGGATCGCGCGTACGATATCGGATTGATGCAAATAAAATATGACTTGAGTTTCGAACAACGATCTTAAAACGAGCTTGAGGAATAGCGATCGAACTTGATCTTGAATATTGAGGAATTATGGAATATCCAGTTCGGACAATAGCATCAGTCGCACGACTCGAAATTGGTTGCAAAGGAAGATCGTCAAGTTACGCATATCGTCGATGGTATTGAGGCGTATCAAAGATCGATATACGATAACTCGGGGGTACTCTGACTCGGTGAATGACGATCGTGCAAATGTCATTGTTCCGATGGATGCTATACTCGGGATATTAAAACGTGTCGAAGAAAAGATAAACTTGGCTCGAGAATTTTTCTAGTTGAACGGATGACAAACGGACTATCGAACTGAGATTTTGGCTTAGAGGAAAAAAAATGAAACGTTTGGATTTGCTTCGTCGATAACCACAACTTTGACATTCTTGCCTTATGCGAGTGCAACTCCATCCTCGCACATGCGTCGTGCCGATTAGGGCGATCACTCCGCGTGAGCGCTGGTATGGTGATTCATACAGCGAGAGTAATTGAACTAGCATGGCGTGGCAATTTGTGTGCTTCAATTTGTGGTTTGATGCGAAGGTAACGCGAGAATGAATTATGTGCTTGAAGAATTGAACTTGAGGATTGAGTAGGCCCAGTCCGCGTATCGAGAACGAATCAGTCTGGACTCAAACAAGAGTTATGCCCCAATGAGAATGATTATTCCGCGGGTGCGTTGCATGGTGATTCATGAACCGCCGTGGATAATCGGACTCGCGTGAGATTGGGGCGCAACGTATTGTCGAGCTAGACGACCTCGTGATCGAATACATGAATTGGTTAGAATTGGTGATATGAATGGATTCGAATATGCGCAACGAGTGCATTGATGCGAATAGGTAATCATGCTCGATGTTTAGAAATCTGAGTGATGCGAGCTTGGGTAGAAAACCCCGTACTACCGACTATGGTTTGACCCTAGGATTGGGGTCAGTGTTGGCATTATTATTGGGGAACTATGATTCCAATCCTGACATTGACTTAGCCTCGCAAAGATTGGCCTAGCGGTTAGGCGAAACGCCCCTGTTGCAAGAGTTATCAATCGAAGAATTGATCTTGAGGATTGGTTTGAATGGATAGTGTGAATCACGAATGTAGGAAACCCTGCTCACGAGACTCGGCTGACATGCATATATTTCAGGGACGCCTGGATATATGCACGATGCGACTCGAATGACAATGACGAATTCTCTATCATGCAGTTTGGCTGAATGCATGTATTTTGGGATGCTTGGAATGCGTGCACGATCCAACCAAGCGATACGATGAATTCAAATGAGACTTGGGAAATGGAAGAGTGTCGAGAATTCAAAATCGTATTGAAGGAAAGATTGAGAGTAGTGCGAGCGTGGCTCGGAATCGAAGGAACGCGTAGGCAAAATGTGTACGATTAAGTCTTGGCCATAGAAATGGTAGGATGGCTTGCCTCCAGGAAAGTCTCGAGGACGAGACTTGTTCTGAGTGGTATATGTTGTAGAGCCCCGTCCCGCAAAGTCAATCGGAGGAATCGAAACGCCAACGGTGTTCGGCCTTAGCCTTACAACGGCTGCTCGAAGGCTCGCTCGGTCAAGACGACTGCTCGCTTAGGTGGGGTAGTTTCGGTAAACTTGCCTCATCTTTGCCTTCACATAATAAATTGTGTTTTCAACTTGCACATGTAGGCTTAATAATAAAAGAGATGAATCCACATAGCTAAGGGAATAATCCCAACGGGTCGAAATGAGTTAGAACATGGAAAACGTCCCACGGTCGGCCTAGAGTTGGTGCACGGCGTGCTTTGAAAATGACACTCGGTCCTTTGTCCCGTGGCTTGGGAGAAGGAAAGTTGGTCTTCGACACAAAACTATAAACTTGCCTAAGTCATAGGCGTCGCCCGCATAAACGCTTGATAAAGCGTGCATGATCCTGCTGCATAAGGCTTGGCGTAGCCTTTGCTTGTCCCTCGGGTTAAGTTGTAGGCTTGAGTAAGTTAGGCAAAGTTATGCCGGTCGACCTAAGTCATTCTAAGTGCTGTCTCGCTCATTCTGCGGTTGTCAAGTTAATTAGTCCCACGATCCCAAGGCCCGTCATATGAGGTATGACTTGGGCGACAGCGTTGCGTAGAACACGAGTCAGTTTAGAGGCACGAGCCACGGTTGGTTCAGTGGAAAGTTATTCACGGTCGGTCGATACTTAAGGAAACACGTTGTGTTCAAGTTAAGTTGGAAGGCTATGCAGTAGCCGTTCCCTGAGTTCAAAGAATATTAAGTCTAAGCGATGGTTAGTCGTCGAGAGAAAATATGTCGGGACTGTGGTTCAGTCGCCGAGGCAACCCTGGTTTGGGCTCTGCAAAGGAAGTATGTAAAAGAGTAAAGCAAAGTAGCTAAATGATGATGATGAGACCATGCATTACGTTAAGTCTAGAAGTTAGCGTAGGCGCGTGGTCATGGACAACTTGTCGACAAGGGCGATGGTTTCTTCGAGCGGCAGCCCTGGGCCATGGGCACCGACTCGGCCTAGAAAGAAACAGGTTATAGCCGAGCTGGGTAATAGGCAATCGGTAGGTCGGGGACTTGCATCGAGGATCGCAACCGGCGGTGCAAGGGTCCCGGATGCCAGGCTATGTCCACTATGGCTAGTTAATGCCAGTGACCTTTCATATAGATGTGTCGGCACGGGCGGCAATCCGCGTGTGTGTCTTTGGATTGAGTTGAGTTGGATATGTATGAAGTTAGAGAACACAAGGTCTGGGCCTAAGATTTGGCTATAATGAAGGCGGCGTGCTTTGGCACGAGATGTGACGTCGAGTGTTAAGTTGTTGGCATAGAGTTGCATGAGTTAGGCTTGAGCTGTTGTGAGTTAAGTTGAGAAGGACTGTAGGGCAAGTTGTGTGAAGTTACATTGAGTTGCTGGGCATGACCTCGAAATATGAGACACGGCCGCGTTGTTACAATATAAGTGTAGGCGAGACTAAGCGAGGAGGCGCTGCCTCGGAAATATTGAAGCACGAATCGAGTTATGGCACGTTCGAGTCGTTACGTCCCAGAGTTTGGCACAAAAGACAAGTATAAGTCAGTGCGTCGACAATGCAAGCACGAGAAAGGTCTAGAGGCGAGAAAATGGAGTCTTTCGTGTAGTTGCGTCTCTGATTATGGCCATAAGGCAAACACGACTTGATAGGTTAACGTTATTGGCACGAGAAGGGTCTAAGGTAAAAGTATGAGTTAACGTCGTTGTGCAAGCACGGGATGGTCCTTAGACACAAGTATGCAAAGGCGTCGGTCCTAAAACTGATCCTAAGGCAAGAATAGAAAGACAATCGTAAAAGGGTTTATGTTGCACAAAGTAAATAAAACATGTTGGTTTTGTATGGGTGGGCAAGGAGCTCACTCCACCAGTACAGTTGAGTACTGACACCCACACAGTGTTTTATGTGCAGGCACAGGTAGAAGCTCGTGGCGTGGAGCTCGCTTGGATGCGTCGAGGCACGGAGTTCCTTAGCGATTCGAAGCGTACGGCCGCGTGGACTGAAGACTTATACTGGACATAATGTATGGACATCGCCTTCCGAAGCTTCCGCTTGCTCAAGCATTGTTATCGACAGATGAAAGAGAGTAGAGTGACTTGTAATCGAGAGAAAAGTGAGCACGAGAGACTTGTAAATTGGCCTTGCGCCCACAAATGTAATCTGTTATTCAATATCAATAAAGAGCTTCTTTTGAATGACTTGTGTTCATGTGTACTTGTTCTTAAATTCCGCTGCATGTTTCAATATTTCTGCTTGGGACTTCTGTGCGACGACCCCATCGTCGCCGATGTAATCGGCCGTTATGAAACTGCCTTGCACGAGCGTAATCTAGGCTCGTGTGGCATCACGCCTTAGCGAGGACGATCGCTCCTACGGGAGAGGGGCGTGACACCCCCTCGCCGACCTACACCAGCGGCCACCCCCGACCACCAGCAGCAGCCCCCTCTTGTCGACCCCTCCCCCCCCCGCCGACCCCCCCTGCCGACCTACACCAGCAGCCTCCTCCCCCCCCGACCACTAGCAGCCCCCCCACCCCCCGACCACCAGCAGCACCCCCCTCCGACCACCAGCAGCAGCACCCCCCCTTCCCGAACTCCAGCAGCCCTCCCCTTCCCAAACCCTAACCCTAGCCACCACCATGTCTAACCTTAGCCTTTCCATCTTCTACAAACCCTAGCTGTCCTTTTTTTTTGAAAAAAACAAAAAAAAATGGCGTATTTCGAAGATAGACGGCTGCCAAATGCTTTATTTGTACCAACTCTGTTCCTCGCTTATGCCGTTTGGAACTAACAAATGCTTTATTTGTTATTCCTTCTTCAAATCGGGATCTATACAGAGACTGATCATGTCTTCTCTGGTGTCCTGACGTGCTCACTTTACATGTGCGCACCGGTGCTGGCCAAGTTAGTAGCGCATTCGTAAAGTCTGTGGCGTCGAAGACGACGAAGTTGGGTAAGTTGCAGACTCCGAAGTTGCAGACTCCAACGTCGAAGACGACGAATAGGGTTCACAGTTGAAGAAGCCATGGATTCGATCAGTGGCAAACTGACGGTCGAAGAGATGAAGGCCCTGGTTGATGATATCTTATCAAAGAGATTAACCGAGACAACCCCACGTGTGATCCATACTGATGTAGATCCGTCCACTTACAAAATGGGGAAGCTGGAGAAGCTGGAGACGAAGTTGGAAGGAACATCCAACTACTTGAAGTGGTCGCGGCAGGCGATACGGACGCTGAAGGGACGTGGCTTGGTTGGCTATGTCACTGGACAAGCCAAGGCGCCAGCCGATCACTCCGCAAAGGAGTTTGCTGTTTGGGAGATTGTCAACAACGTAATGGCTGGGTGGTTGACTGCCTCATTAACCGACCAGGTGTCGGGCAATGTCGAGGCAATGGAGGCAGCTGCTGATATATGGCAGACTCTAAAAGATATGTACTCCGGCTCGGGCAACCCTATGCGGGTCTTTCAACTGCAAGATGAACTCGATAGGGTGGCCCAAGACGAACGTACCATCTCTGAGTACGCAGCCCTGTTAAAGAAGTACTGTTCTGATCTGGATCATTATGATCCTCTTGGGATGGAAGATGCACAAGTCGAACCGGTATTCGCAAAGTACTTTTAGACGTTCCTGGCTTATATTTTGCGGTAGCGTATGATGAAATTCCTGAAGGGACTACACCCTGTGTTTGAGCAGAGACGGAATATCCTCCTATCCCAACCCACGCTTCCGACCTTGGAAGAAGCTATAGCCGTCATGACACAGGAAGAAGCTCGACTGAAGTTGATGCCCAACAAGGGCTCCTACCATGGGGAGCAAGCCGAGGTTGAAAAGTCTGCCCTTGCTGCCTTCAACCAACCTCCATATGTGGGTGGTGTTTGCCACAATTGTGGTGACTCCGGACATTACATCCGATTTTGTCCAAAACTCTTGCGAAATCAGTCTAATGATCGAGGACGGAGTCATGGAGGCCAACGTGGTAGTAGAGGAGGATATGCTGGTAGAAGGGGAGGACACAAAGTAAATCTAGCGGAGAAAGGGGCGAGAATCAACTGGCTGAAATAACCCCGCTTGAGCGGGAGTTCCTTGAAAAGTTGCGAGGCACAAAGTTGGGTTCGGCCGACAGTCCTGGGGCGTCTTCTACCTCGGGGGATCACATCACTGGCTTTGCCCAAACCAGTACCGGTAATCCTGCACGTGCTCTTGCATCTGTCCATCAGCCAGGATGGATTATGGACTCTGGGGCATCTCGCCATGTCTCGGGATTGCGTAGTACGTTTCAGGACTATACTCACCTACCATTGCCGGAGAGTATTCAGACCGATGATGGTACATCCAGCCCTGTAATGGGTAAAGGCACTGTCGTATACACCCCTTCCATTACTCTAACCAATGTCTTACATGCTCCGTCTTTTCCTGTAAATCTTCTATCAATTAGTGCCATTATACTTGATCTTAACTGTACTGTTTCCTTTGACATTTCTACGGTGACTTTTCAGGAGAAGGGGACAGGACGACAACTTGGGACTGGCACATGGCATAAGGGGCTGTGGTATTTAGACAGGTCTGGACTGGACAATACATTGGCATCCTTGGTAGCAGACGCACAACCAAAAGCTTCCTGTCGCAGTGTTGAAGCCGACTTGCTACTCCACCACCAGCGTGTCGGTCATTCCTCTTTTAAAGTTATTAGTCGAATGTATCCTCCTTATATCACAGGGCTAATGAAGAGAAGTTATTTTGTAATGCTTGTGAGTTGGGAAAACATACCAGAAGCTCGTATGTGAGCTCGGGGAATAGGAGTTCAACTGTTTTTGACATGATACATTCAGACGTATGGGGCCCTTGTCCTACAACCGGAATTAACGGTTTTTGATGGTTCGTCACCTTTATTGACTGTTATATCCGCGTGACATGGGTCTACCTTATGAAGAATAAAAGTGACGTCCTTGAGGCCTTTCGGGACTTTCATCGTCGGGTGGAAACACAATATGGCGCTAAAATTAAGTGTTTTCGGTCTGACAATGGGACGGAGTATACTAATAAGAGGGTTGCTGAGTATTTTTCCACTCATGGAATACTACATCAAACTTCATGTGCTTATACTCCGGCACAAAATGGTGTGGCTGAACGAAATAACAGACACCTGCTGGAAGTCGCACGGACGATGATGCTGGCTATGAATGTCCCGAAACACTTATGGGGGCAGGCTATATTGATGGCCTCTTACCTCATCACCAGAATGCCATCTCAAGTATTGGACTGGAAGACACCGTTGGAGATGCTTACTGGGACAACTACATACACTCTTCCACCGAAAGTTTTTGGATGTGTTTGCTTTGTCCAAGATAATAGGCCAGGGCGTTGGCAAACTGGATCCTAGAGTAGTTAAATATGTCTTTGTCGGTTACATGGCGACTCAGAAGGGATATGCCTGTTGGAGTCCAGTCGAGCGGAAGATGTTTGTAAGCATGGACGTTACCTTCAGAGAACTCGAACCATACTATGGTTCGGATGAAGGTTCCGTATTTGGTGACACACCTAACACAGATGGTGTTAGATGTGAGGGAGAGATAATAAGCCCAAATGTGGTCGTCGGATCGGTTCCGTGTCCGGTTGTAAAAAACTGGATGAAAGGGGGAGAGCACAGTGACTCAGATACAGAGAATGAAGAAGAAGATACATATGTTACGCATGGGGAGCAGCAGACAAGGGAAACGGAGCTCCAAGTCTACAGAAGGAGACAACAGAAGTCCAGTATTGTGCCTATGTCGTGCCCTGTGCCTACTGTACCAAGTCCCTCGTCTACTCCTGCTCCAACTCTTGAAGATGTTGCCCACGCACTGAATCACTCAGATTCTGATGCGGATCTCTCCGACTCGGATGGTATGATCTCTCCACCACCTATTGCTCCCTTAAGAAGATCTTCTCGCATCAATGCGGGTAAGGCTCCTGCTCGTTTTGATGATTACGAACATGACATTGCCAACTTCTTGTCTTATTCTAACATTTCTTCGAATTATCGAGCCTTTATTGCATCGTTAGACTCTACTTCGTTGTCCAAGTGTTGGCAGGAAGCAAAGAAAGATCCAAGGTGGAAAGCTGCAATGATGGAAGAACTTGGGGCACTGGAGAAAAATAAGACATGGGAGCTGGTTCCGTTACCCAAAGGGAAAAAAGCTGTGGGATGCAAATGGGTGTACACAGTGAAAGAGACGCTAGAAGAAAAAGTAGAGCGGAACAAGGCGAGGTTGGTTGCAAAAGGATTCACACAGTCATATGGCATAGACTATGATGAGACATTTTTCCCAGTAGCAAAAATGAGCACCGTGAGAACTCTGGTCTCTATTGCAGCGAACTATAGGTGGAAGCTATACCAGCTGGATGTGAAGAATGCCTTTCTTCATGGGGACCTGCAAGAAGAAGTATACATGGAGCTCCCGCCAGGGTGCTACGCGACGGAATCAGACGGAGGGACGTCGCAAGAAAAGGTGTGTAAACTGAAGAAGTCGCTATACGGGCTCAAGCAATCTCCTCGAGCCTGGTTTGACAGATTCAGAAAGGCTATTACAGGCATGGGATACCGTCAAACAAATACAGATCATACGGTCTTCCTCCAGCATGCAAGAGGCCACATCACTATACTTGCTGTATATGTGGATGATATAGTGATCACAGGTGATGATGAAGTCGAGATTACTAAGCTGAAGTCAAAACTCGCGAAGGAGTTTGAGGTGAAGGATTTAGGAGCGATGAGGTACTTTCTAGGTATCGAAGTGTGTGAAGGCGAACAGGAAATTGTTCTATCACAAAGAAAATATGTACTAGATCTGCTGAAGGAGTCCGGGATGCTGAGATGCAAAGCAGCCGTCACTCCAATTAACCAGAAGTGTAAGTTTGGAGCAGAAGCAGGAGAGCCTGTTGATCATGAAAGATATCAAAGACTTGTAGGGAGATTGATTTATCTGGGACACACTCGCCCTGATATCTCATTTGCGGTGAGTGTAGTGAGTCGTTACATGCATGATCCAAGAAAGGGTCATATGGAAGCAGTATTTCAGTTCTTGAGATATCTGAAAGGAACGTCGGGAAAGGGGCTATGGTTCAAGAAGAATGGACGCATAGAAGTTGAGGGATACTGTGATGCAGACTGGACGAGCTGCATAGAGGACAGAAGGTCTACCACGGGATACTGTGTTTTTGTAGGAGGAAATATGGTCTCATGGAGAAGCAAGAAACAGTCAGTGGTAGCACGGTCGACAGCTGAAGCAGAATACAGAGCAATGGCTCTGGGAGTGTCAGAATTGCTGTGGGTGAAAGCGTTGCTGACAGAGTTGAAGCTGGACAAGGGAGCACCATTACGTCTTCTGAGCGATCGTCAAGCTACAATAAGTATAGCTAACAATCCAGTTCAGCACGACAGAACGAAGCACATCGAGATTGATCGATTCTTCATCAAGGAGAAGCTTGAACAAGGGATACTGAAGATTGACCATGTCCGCTCAGAAGAACAAGTTGCAGACTGTCTGACTAAGGGTCTTAGTTCATTAAGTCTGACAAAGCTATGTAACAAGATGGGGATGATCAATATCTATCGCCCATCTTGAGGGGGAGTGTTGAGAATCAATAAGGGACTTTTAGTCCCACATCGGAATATCGAGTATGTAGAGGAGCTAGACTCCCTATAAGTAGTGAAGTAGTCCATCAATAAAAATTATCCAACCATTATTTTCTACAGTTTTCATGTATGCCCTATGGGCACTATAATAAGGGGGAGGCCTCATTTGTTTCTCACCACCAAAATTTTGTAAGCATTCTCCAAGTAATAGAAGAATCCTTTACGAGTCCAATTTTGCTCTACTCTTTTTATTTTCTTAGCATTCTAGCTAAGCGGGTTCGGGAAGGCTTGTTCGAGTCTTTGAGAAGAATGATAGTGCGTCGCACGTGACGAAGAATAGCCTAAAATACTAAGTCCGTGACATACAGCTACCATGTTAATTTTGAGATGTGATGGTTTTCTAATGATCCAAGTTGCACTATTCATTTTTGAATTCGAACCACCAAGTCATTTGTGCTGCAGCTACTATCTTAATTTTGAGATGTGATGGTCTTCTAATAATGCTAAGTTGCACTAGTCTTCTTGAACTCAAACCACAAATTGCTCTCTGCTGCAGCATCTAGCATAATTTTGGGATGTGACGGTCTTCAAATAATGCCAAGTTGCACTAGTTTCTTGAACTCAAAGCACAAATTGATCTATGCTTACAGCTATCTATCATAATTTTGGGATGTGATGGTCTTGTAAGGAAGCTGTCTAATGTTTCCCTCGTCCACAAACCTGACCGAGTCTAGATGGAACATAACATGACCTTGTAAAAACATGCATTTGGAAATTTAGAATATAGTTGAATAATGGAAACAAATAAAAGAGGCAATCACTTACAGAAAAATTAGTTCGACAAGAACAAATACTGAATATGACGTGATCCAACAAAGATATGTCTACGTCCACTAGAGAAAAATGATCGGCCTACTCCCCCGGTAAGAGGATAGTATCTTTATTGAATCACAAGAAAAATCTTTAAAGAGTTACGCAGACAAATATTGTCTTGTAAAACTCTCTCATGAGATCTTCGACGAGGTCTTTCCTTCTCTCTCTAAATTTTCTTAGAATTTTCTAGCACATCTGCAACACTTCTTTAGCCTTAGTATGTCCGAACACAAATTAGGATTATAAAACACCTTAATATCGCCCTTCTAAACATTTCATAAGTTGGGATAAATATAAATCGACGTTCGAAAGTAGCCTTTATATCTGACATGCATACCACCAAACTGAGTGGCATAGCAACGTTTTTTCAACCTCAACAGTTTCTGAAAAATATGATAATTTTTTGGTATACTGATCTGTAGTTGTTGCTACAAAATAACTTGCACATATCTGACGGACTATTGTTTGTTGTTTCGACTCCTTTCGAGTTTCTCGAGCAAAGGACGACATCTATTAATTGCACTCCAACGTTAAACATGAGCCATTTCATGAATAATACATGACCAACTGAACCGAAGAGAAGATATACTTGTGACGAATAGCATCTTGTTACAGAAAATATAAAAATTTTGAATAACCCGATTAAAGTTGACTTAATTTTAAATTAAGTGGTTGAATAATTGAAAATTTTATATCACGGAATGCTAAGATTATTGTTGAATGTGTATCCATAATGTAAAAGAGATTTTTGTATACATATCTTTCTCACTATCACAATTAATCATTAAAAAAAAAAGGAGGGAGTAATTAAGCATTGAGTATGTTATATATACATCATGAGCTAGAACTTTGTCTTGTAAGATGTCGATTTGAACGGTGTAATTAATTCATCATCTTTTTTGATATTGGTGCAAAATTGGGACACTTTTTAAAGACAATTAATAGTGTTGAAAGGAATCTTCAGCTAACATGATCGAACACAGCAATTGGGTTGGCTGGTTTTGCTTCTGCTTTTCGGAAAGCAGCTTACATTTCCTACTTCCATAAAAGTCCATAAATGCTTCTGCCTCTGGCTCTATATAAATGGAAGGGGAATGAGTATGAGAGTATAATTAATCAATCAATCAGATATATATTCCCCATCCATACCATACCATACCTGTGCGCACGCAGCAATGTGCTCCTCCTTCCTTTTATTGTGTGTGCCTAAAGTAGCTTCTTCTTCGTCTTCTTCTTCCATTCTAATTCTACTTCTAATGCTCTTCCTCTTCATCATCCCACACCACCACCACCACCATCTCCATGTTGTCATGTCTGCTCCACTTGCTATACTACCACCAAAACACAACAATGTAACCGACCTATCTTCTCTCCTCCTCTTCAAGTCCAAGATCTCCCCCGATCCCCATGGACTCCTTGCTACGTGGAACGACACCCTTCCTTTTTGCCGTTGGCCGGGTGTCGTCTGCGGCCGCAGGCATCTAGAGAGAGTCGTCTCATTGAACCTGACGTCCCTCGGCCTGGTCGGAACCATACCACCTCACCTATCCAATCTTACCTTCCTCAGGACAATCGACTTCTCCTCCAATCACTTCCATGGCCCGATCCCCCAAGAACTCTCTTGTCTGTCTCGTCTGCAGATTCTTGACCTTAGCAGTAATTCGCTCATCGGGATCATTCCGTCAGGACTCAGCCATTGTGTAGGCCTCCAAACCATAAACATGTCTTACAACATGCTTGGAGGATATATCCCTACTGAGTTCGGTTCTCTTTCCTTCCTCTATCATCTCGATCTGAGAAACAATAGTATTACTGGGCAAATACCTTCATCTCTTTCCAACGCGTCATCTCTAAATATTCTAGGACTATCACACAATCTACTTTCAGGAGAAATTCCACCATCCTTGGGTCAACTCTCTGTCCTGAAAGATCTCCAATTAGGTGCTAACAATCTGGAGGGATCCATCCCGTCTTCGTTGTGGAACCTCTCCTCTCTTGAGTCTCTTCGTTTAGCCTCCAACTTGTTGCAAGGCTCACTTCCAGAAGATTTGGGCCAGGCACTTCCACAACTTAAATATATACATGTCTACTCTAACAAAATGCATGGCTCCATACCTATCTCTTTGTCGAATGCTTCACAGCTTAGAAATATTGAGCTTGCCTACAACAATTTTAGTGGAAGGATTCCTCCAAACCTAGGGAGCTTACGGCATTTACGCTTCTTGATTCTGGGTCATAATCAGTTGGAAGCTAGGGAGCCCCTTGATTGGAGTTTCCTTACTTCTTTAAGCAATTGCACCAGCTTAGAGGTGCTGCAAGTAGACTATAATAACCTAAGAGGCTTGCTACCAAAATCAATTGTTAACATTTCCACCAGTCTACGAATGCTAACAATGTACTACAACTCCATAGAAGGAAGCATCCCTCCAGAGATTGGAAACCTTGTCAACCTAACGATACTTGATCTCGGACAAAACTTTTTTTCAGGTCGTATTCCTACCTCCATCGGGCTGCTCAAGAACTTACATTATTTTTTCTTGAACTTCAACAATTTTTTTGGAGAAATCCCGTCGACTTTGGGCAACCTCTCACAATTAAACCAGCTTTTTCTACATTTCAATAGTTTTAACGGAAGTATCCCAGACAGCCTTGGCAATTGCAAGTCTTTAGATTTACTGAACCTTGAACACAATAAGTTGACAGGTACAATACCTAAAGAACTCTTTAGTATCTCTAGCCTCAACATAGGGCTTTCATTTGAGGAAAATCAGTTAACAGGCATGATACCGCCGGAAATAGGGAGCTTGATAAATACAGGAATTATACAATTGTCTGGGAACAAATTGTCAGGGGAAATACCCAATAGTCTGGGAAAATGTCAGGTTTTGCAAAGCCTTCATCTTGGTAGAAACTTCTTTGAAGGAAGTATTCCTACATCATTAAGTGCATTAAGAGGCCTTCAAGATCTCGATCTTTCACAAAATAATTTTTCGGGTAAAATACCGACATTCCTAGGAGACTTTCCTGACCTACATGATCTGAACCTATCTTTCAACAACTTTGAAGGAGAAGTGCCAAGAAAAGGAGTCTTCAGAAATAAGAGTGAGATTTCGGTCCTTGGCAACGATAAGCTCTGCGGGGGGGATCCGGTTTTGCATCTACCTATTTGTTCGTTTTCAGATCCTAAGAAGAATCATACGTCTCCTAAACTTGCAGTGATCATTTCAGTTTGTAGCGGATTTTTTTGCTTGTTCTTCCTCTTCCTTTTTGTTGCTTCCCGTCATTGGATACATCAAAGATCAAGAAGGAAACCTACAGAAATCTATACCATCAAGGAGCAAAATATAAGTATCTCATATGCTGAACTTGTCAAAGCAACAAATGGATTTTCAGAAGAAAATCTAATTGGGTCTGGTAATTATGGTTATGTATATCGAGGAACGCTAGACGATCACGAGAATGGCACTAAAGTTATTGCAATCAAAGTATTTAACCTTCGACAACTGGGAGCTTTGAAGAGCTTTGTAGCTGAGTGTGACATTTTTAGAAATACCAGACATCGAAACCTTATGAAGATACTGACGATATGTTCAACTGTGGATTGCAAAGGCAATGACTTCAAGGCAATGGTTTTCGAGTTCAAGCCCAATGGCAGTTTAGAAAGTTTGTTGCATCCGAAAGAAAATGATCCTATCGGACTGAAGACATTGAAGGTTACACAACGGATAAATATAGCGATCGATGTGGCATCTGCATTGGAGTATCTCCATCACCATGGTCAGTCTCCTATTATTCATTGTGATTTGAAGCCAAGCAATATTCTTCTTGATGATGACATGACGGCCCTTGTGAGTGACTTCGGGCTAGCCAGATTTATCAACCTGTCCACAACAAGTTCTACTAGCTCCTTTGGAATTAAAGGAACTATTGGGTACATTGCTCCAGGTTAGTCACTTATCAAGATGAATTTCTTTTTTCTTTTTGGGATAAATTAAACTTTTGTGCTACTTTTGAAAATTGTTCTTCAGATTTAGCTTATTCTTGACAACTAGAATTTAATGTAACTAAATGCCATGTCGAGAAGAATTTAACGAGAATCATATGACAATAACTCTAAGACCGATCCAGGTATGAGATAGTCATTTCATTTTCCTTATTCCATGAATAAAATTGAAGACATTATTTGACTCCATTCTACGTCATCTTAGTCTTTGTTGCACAGATACTCCTGCAAAGGACTATATCTTTGTTTGTATCCTTACCTAACATATATTCGACATGACACTTTATTGACACTCATGTCAGATATGTCTCGCTCAATTCTAGGCTCCAAAGAGATTAAAATAATGGTTGAAAGTCATTTTGTATGATTTTGATTTACCTAGGCATATTGGTGATATGAGAAAGTGTGTAAAGCATGTACCCATATCATACCATTTCCTGAATCTTAGAACCTTTTGAAACCTAGCATCTACCAGGAATATACATAAATAATAAATAGATAGGTATTATTAAGATCTTGTGAGTAAAATATCTATATAGATATATTTTATGCATTCTAAATATAACACATATCCATAATACATATGTATCTTAAAATTTATAACAACGTAGCAATCCAAATGTGTATCATGTGTGTATCAGATCTGTTTGTGTGTCTTTGCAACCTAGTTCATAGAAGTTAAGAATCATTTTAGTGTTTACTCTTTTTAATGTGTTGTGCTTAATATCTTGTCTCGTAAAGGTCAGTCCAAATATGGAGAAAGGAGAGTTACATTATAGGTAGAGGACACCCAACACAAACCATTGTAGAAACTCTATGAAAATTAAAATAGTCGACAAAATTTTTTGGAATAATGGCTTTGTTCTTGTTGTTGTTGTCTACTCTATTATTGTTCTTATTGTTGTCATTGTTGTGTAGTATTATTCGTAGAAGTCTAATAACTATTATTGTTTGGTTCACATGAAGAGTGCGGAATGACCAACAAAGTTTCGACTCATGGAGATGTCTATAGCTACGGAATACTTTTGATGGAGCTATTTACTGGAAAGAGACCTACGGATGGTGCTTTTAAAGAAGGCCTAACGCTTCGTACGTTCGTTAAGGATGGATTGTCTGAAGGGCTCATGAGCACCATGGATGAGTGCTTGCTAGCAAATGGAGTTCAAGCTAGTGACCATTCTCAAACTCTAGATCATGGAAAAACTTTTGAATGTGTTTCTTTGGTGCTTAGAATTGGTCTCCTATGCACAAATGAATTGCCAACAGAGCGAATGGAGATTAAAAGGGTAAGGAATGAACTGAATGAGATCAAGAACAGATTCTTTAAGGGATAATGCTACAAAGAACTGTAACAAGGTCATTCCACTAGATGCTACAACCAAATGAAAGTGGTATGCGTTGACAATGAATTTGAAATGTTATTTTTTTATTTCAGTAAGATCGCTCTTGTATTAGACTTGTTGTCTATTAATAAATTTTCATGTTTATGGCATTGTATTTATCATCCTCTTGCAGTACTTCTATTAACAAGGTTAGTACTATTGACATATGTTGCCAAAATCTTGTACTTGGTTGCTTGTTATTATCTTCTACAGAAAGGAGCAGCTTTTGAAAGTAGCATCTTGGCTTCTTCCATGAGCTACTGAATTTCTATAACAAAAATATTGTAGGGATGTAAAGGTCTTCTATTGATGCCAAATGGCCAAAATCAACATTGACATAGAGATTTAAAAGTCTTGTAATAAAGCAAATTGGGTCCCCATCTGAATTAATTTTGGGATATGATGGTCTACTAATGTTGCCATTTTTGGGCATAAATTAAAATTTCTATGTTGTTTTTCTAAACATTGTTCTTCAGACTTAGCTTATTTTGAACAGTTATAATTTGATTAACTGAATGCCGTGAAGAGAAGAACTTAAGGGGAGTTATAGGGAAATAACTCTTATATCTAAGCTAACTCCGATAACCATGGCCGAAGTAGTCATTTTATTTGCCTTTATTCCTTCTATAGAAATGAAGCCAATAACTGATTCCATTTTACTTCATCTTAGGCTTTGTTGTACAAATACTTTTGCAAAGGATCGTATCTCTGTTCGTATGTGTGCCTGACACTTTTGCATCCGTACGTGACACATTCGACATGGCACTTTTCTTTACTCTCTTGTTAGATATGGCTATATTATGTTAGGCTCCAAACAGACATAAAAGATGGTTGAAAGTGATTTTGTAATATTGAAGTATGTCAAATGTATAAAAACATGAAGATGTATCATACTCGTATATCCTAAATTTTTAGAACTTCTTGTAACCTAGCTACTATCAAGGACATACATAAAATTAGATATTATACAAGATTTAGTGCGAAAAATGTTTATATAAATTTATTGTCATGGTTCTATATAAAAAATATCGTATCAAATTTGTTTCCTTAACTTTTTAAGGATATCATTCTCTAAATCTGTACCGATCCATATCTGAATCCGTGTACTCGTTTCTGCAATCTAGCTTTTAGGAGAGCTTTGGAACCATTTTTTGTGTGTACACTTTCACTGTATCATGCTTAATGTCTTATCTTTTACATGTCAGTTTATGTGAGGATAAAGGAGGAGGTTTGCATTAGGCAGTTGACATCCAACACAAAACAATGTTGGATCTCTATGAAAACTAAATCAGTCGACAAGAAAATTTTGGATACAAATGTTATTGTATTCAATATGAGAGTACGTAACCGACTAAGGGTAGACTAAAAGTTCCGTTTGATTTTGCTTCTGCTTTTCAAAAGCAGAAGTAGAACGTCCCGATTTATGCTTCTGCTTCCTATTATATCTGATTTTGAAGTTTATCTTAAACAAACTTTGGAATTACTTCATATGTACCCATCTTCCAAATATTACACTTGTCATCAATAGCTAACCCTAATCTTTTTTGGATAGAATATAGACTAGTTCTGAGATCCACAATATCTAAGCATAGAGCACCACAATTGACTTGGGGATATTGAAGGTCTCCTACTCATGCCAATAGGCCAACATCAACATTGATTTGGAAACTTCAAGGTCTTCTTGACCTCAAATCACCAAGTGACTTTGCCACAAACCTGACAGACTCTAGATGGAACACAACATGACTAAAGTTATAGACCAAAAGTTTGGTGTGGTTTTGCTTCTGCATTTCAAAAAAAGCAGAACAAGTAGCATCCCGACTGCTTCCATAAGCTATCGAACTTCTATAACAAAGATATCTTAGGGATGTGAAGGTGTTCTAATGAAGCCAATTGGGTCCCCACGTGAATTAATTTTGGTGTAATGCCCCGATCTGCGCTTCTATAAATATTAGGTAAATGAGTATAGGAGTATAATAAAATCCTTACCTGCATCTATGTGCTCCTTAATTGGAGTATAATCAGAAAGTCATTTTGTATGGTTTGTTATTGTGCCAGGTACGAGAAATCCTGTAAAAACATGCATATGAAATTTAATATATAGTTGAATAATGGAAACAAATAACAGAGGCACAAATATTGAAAAAATAGCTCGACAAGAACAAAATTAAAATATAATGTGATTCAGCCAAAGATCGGTTAACGTCCACTAAGAAAGGATGATTGACCATGAGGCAATGAGATAATATCTTTATTGAATCACAAAAGAAACCTTACAAGAGTTACATAAACAAATAGTCTTGCAAAACTTTCCCTTATTAGATCTCCGACAAGCTCCCTTTTTTTCCTTTCTAGATTTCCTTAGGGTTCTTTAACACATCAGCAGTGCCTCCTTAGCCTTAGTGCGCAGCCTTTGAACACACAAATTATGATTAGAAAACATCGTAATATAGCTCTACTAAACTTTTCATAAGTCGGGATAAATATGAATCGTCGAAAGCAGTCTTTAAATCTGACTTGTATACCAATACCAGACTAAGCGAATACCAGGACGGCGTCGTTCGCACTCCATATATTGAACACGAAACTGCTTGTGACAAATAACATCTTGTTACATGGAGACTATAAATTTTGAGTAATAGTTGAGTTGATAAAATAAAGTGGTTGAAATATAGTGGAAATTTTATTTCATTGAATACTAAGATTATGGTTGAATGCGTAGGACTATATCCATAATGTAAAAAAGATTTTTGTATACAAATATTTCTCTCTACCACAGTGAATTATAAAAAAAATTAAGAAAGAGAGAGTTAACATTGAATATGTTAATGGTTAGTTTTGCTTCTGCTTTTCAAAAAGCAGCCTCCATCCTACTTCCATAGAAGTCCATGTGGTTCTGCCTCTGCTGAAGAGAAATGAGTATGAGAGTATAATTAATCAGATATATATTCGCTTCCTTTTGTGTCCTACTTTTGGACAATCAGAACGATTTTGTATTTAACTTCTGTAAGAAAAAATGAGTTGGGGTTTTCTTAAGTCTTTTTCTTTATTGTATAGAATATTGACTAGGTTTCTGAGTTCCACAATGTCCAACAACAGAGCACCTCAATTGAAGGTCCCTTAATGATGCCAATAGGCCAATATCAACATCGACTTGGAAACATCAAGGTCTCGTAATGAAGTGGGATGTGATGGTCTTGTAATGATGCCAAGTTGCACAAGTCATTCTTGAACTCAAACCACAAATTGATCCATAGAGCACCTCGATTGACTTGGGGATCGAGGTTGAAGGTCTCCTACTGATGCCAATAGGCCAACATCAACCTTGCCTGGGAAACTTCAAAGTCTTGTAGGAATGTGATGGTCTTTTAATTAATGATGCCAAATTGCACTAGTCATTCTTGAACTCAAACCACAAATTGATCCATAGAGCACCTCGACTGACTTGGGGATCGATGTTGAAGGTCTCCTACTGATGCCAATAGGCCAACATCAACCTTGCCTTGGAAACTTCAAGGTCTTCTGGACCTCAAACCACCAAGTGATCTCTGCCACAAACCTGACAGACTCTAGATGGAACACACAGCATGACTAAGGTTATAAACTAGGTTCCTGAGATCCATAGAGAACCTCAATTGACTTGGGGATCGACGTTGAAGGTCTCCTAGCCAATAGGCCAAACATCAACCATGACTTGGAAACTTCAAGGTCTTGTAATGAAGTGGACATATGTGACAAAGGGACAAAATTTGAAAAATATGTGCAAGAGAGATGAAGTAACAGAATAATAAAAGTTTCATAACTGTAATCAACATTGATGTATTGGGTCTCCATCTGAATTGATTTTGGGATGCGATGGTCTTCTAATCATGCCAAGTTGCACTAATCTTCTTGAGCTCAAATTAGGATTAGAAAACACCTTAATATAGCCCTCCTAAATATAAATCGACTTTTAATCTGACCTGCATGCCAATACCAGACTGAGGCGCATAGCAACGTTTTTCCAGCCCAAAAAGTTTCTGAAAAATATGGTGACTATTTGGTATACCGATCAGTAGTTGTTGCTACAAACTTGCACATATCTGAGCATTGTTTGTTGTTTCCTCTCTAGAGTTGCTTTCAGGACTACACACTTCTTAAAAGATGGTAAGTAGTGGTGAAAGGAATTTTCTGCGAACATGACGAGACCAGATGGAACACAGCATTAACTATGACTTGGGAAATTACACTGTTGTTGTTTTTTTATTCCATAAAAGTCCTTCTGGCTCTATAGTGTTGAAAGGAATCTTATTCGAATATAGACAAGACTATAGATGGAACATAGCATTCACTATGACTCAATATAAACACGGTTGGTTTTGCTTTCTGCTTTTTCACAAAGCAGCTTCCATTTCCTACTTCCATAAAAGTCCACAAGTGCTTCTGCTTCTGCTTCTGCCTCTGCTGGCTCTATATAAATGGAAGGGAAATGAGTATGAGAGTATAATCATACCATACCATACCATACCATACCATACCTTAGGCAACAATGTGTTCCTCCTTCCTTTCGCGTCCTAAAGTAGCATCTTCTTCTTCTACCATTATAATTCTACTGCTTCTTCTCTTCTTTTTCATCATCCCACAACACCACCACCTCCATGTCATGTCTGCTCCACCTGCTATACTACCACCAAAACACAACAACATAACCGACCGATCTTCTCTCCTCCTCTTCAAGTCCAAGATCTCTCTCGATCCCCATGGACTCCTTGCTTTGTGGAATGACACCCTTCCTTTTTGCCTTTGGCAAGGTGTCGAATGTGGCCATAGGCATCTAGACAAAGTCGTCTCGTTGAACCTGACATCCCTCGATCTAGTCGGAATCATACCACCTCACCTAACCAATCTTACCTTACTTAGGAGGATTGACCTCTCCTCCAATAACTTCCAAGGGCCAATCCCCCAAGAACTCTCTCGTCTGTCTCGTCTGCAGTATCTTGACCTTAACAATAATTCGCTCAGCGGAATAATTCCGTCGGAACTCAGCCATTGTATAGGCCTCCAAACCATAGATATGTCTTACAACATGCTTGGTGGACATATCCCTGCTGAGTTTGGTTCTCTTCCCTCCCTCCATACTCTCCGTCTAACAAACAATAGTATTACTGGGCAAATACCGGCTTCTCTGGCCAATGCGTCATCTCTTAATATTCTAGCACTGTCATACAATCCACTTTCAGGAGGAATTCCACCAACCTTGGGAGAACTCTCTGTACTGAAAATTCTCAGATTGAGTGCTAACAATCTGGAGGGATCCAATCTGCCGTCCCTATGGAACCTCTCCTCTCTTGAGTTTCTTTTTTTTGGGCTTCAACTAGCTGCAAGGCTCACTTCCACAGGATTTAGGTCAGACACTTCCACAACTTGAATTCCTGGATGCCAACTCTAACAAAATGCATAGATCCATACCTATCTCTTTGTCCAATGCTTCGCTGCTTGGTCGTATTCAGCTTAACGAAAACAATTTCAGTGGAAGGATTCCTCCAAACCTAGGGAGCTTACGACATTTATACTCCTTGACTCTGTATAATAATCAGTTGGAAGCTAGGGAGCCCCTTGATTGGAGCTTCCTTACTTCTTTAAACAATTGCACCAACTTAGAGTACTTAGACATAGATGATAACAGTCTTGGAGGCTTGCTACCAAAATCAATTGCTAACTTTTCCACCACTCTACGATGGCTAACAATGGGAGGTAACTCCATAGAAGGAAGCATCGTCCCAGAAATTGGAAACCTTGTCAACCTAACGATTCTTGGTCTCGGCACAAACTTTCTTTCAGGTCGTATTCCTGCCTCCATCGGATTGCTTAAGAACTTGCATATATTAGAATTGGGCTCCAACAATTTTTTTGGAGAAATCCCATCCACTGTGGGCAACCTATCACAATTAAATAAGCTTCATCTAGATTTTAATAGCTTTAGCGGAAGTATCCAAGCCACCCTTGGCAATTGCAAGTCTTTGGAATTGTTGAACCTTGAACACAATAAGTTGACAGGCACAATACCTAAAGAAGTCATCAGTATCTCTAGCCTCACCCAAGGGCTTTCATTTGAGCAAAATCAGTTAACATGCATGATACCTCCGGAAATAGGGAGCCTAATAAACACAGAAGAGATACGGTTGTCTGGGAACAATTTGTCAGGGAAAATACCCAATAGTCTTGGCAAATGTCAGGTTCTGGAAATCCTTCGTCTTAGTAGAAACTTCTTTGAAGGAAATATCCTTACATCATTAAGTGCATTAAGAGGCCTTCAAGAGCTCGATCTTTCACAAAATAATTTGTCGGGTAAAATACCGACATTCCTAGGGGACTTTCCTGACCTACACGATTTGAACCTATCTTTCAATAACTTTGAAGGCGAAGTGCCAAGAAAAGGGGTCTTCAGAAATAATAGTGAGATTTCGGTCCTTGGCAACGATAATCTCTGCGGGGGGGGGGGGGGGGGGGGGGATCCGATTTTGCATCAACCTATTTGTGCTTTTTCAGGTCCTAAGAAGAATCATAAGTCTCCTAAGCTTGCACTGATCATTTCAGTTGTTAGCGGATTTCTGTGCTTGTTCTTGCTCTTTCTTTTTGTTGCTTATTATTGTTGGATACGTCAAAAATCAAGAAGGAAACCTATAGAAAACTATACCATCAAGAAGCAACATATAAGTATCTCATATGCTGAACTTGCACTACCAAAATTTGTCGATTTAGCGACGACCAGATCCGTCGCCAGTCCGACGGAAATTTCTATTAGCGACCGATCGCTGACGGGTTTTGGCCAAAAAAATCCATCGGCAATCAGCTCGTCGCTAATAACGGTCCGTCGCTACGTAGTTGTCAAGCGACGGACTAGCGACGGCATTTCGACTTCACAATACGAAGCATAAGCGACTACTTTCCGACGGACTGTCGTCCATTTCAAGTATTAAATACTGAACTGTTTAGACAATAGCGACGTAAAGTTCTGTCGGTAAACCGTCGGAATAGCGTATCAGAGTGTATCGTTCTGTCGCTAATCCGTCGACCGCCGTCGATAACAAAGGATGGATTAGTGACGGTTTGCTGACGGAAAATCCGTCGACCAGGTTCTGGAAGAGGCAGGCATTTCCAGCACCATGGCGACGGATGAGTCGTCGCTATTCCGTCGCTACGCCGTCGACAGAGCGACTGATTAGTGGCGGATTATCCGTCGCCACGGTTCTGGAAATGTCAAGCATTTCCATAACCTTGTCGACGGATTGTCCGTCGCTACGCCATCGCGAGAGCGACTGATTAGTGGCTGATTATCAGTCGCCTTGGCGACGGCTAATCCGTCGCTATTCCGTCGAACTATATACCACCAGAACCTTGCCGACGGATATTCCGTCGATCACCCGTCGCTACCTGGAAACAGTTTCAAATCTCCAGTTAGCGACGGCTCATCCGTCGAAAATCAGTCGAAAACTGGAAATATCCGTCGCTAACCAGTCACTAGTCCGTCGCTAAATGAGATTTTTTGGAAAAAAAATTGCAGCACTTTTTCTGTTCACAAAAATATGCATAAACCAAACTAATATATAATGCACACCAATTATCTAACAATCACATAGACCAAATATATAATGCATACCAATTATCCAAGAATCACATAGACCAAATATGCACATACAAATTTAATGCACACCAATTATCCAAGAATCACAGACCAAACCAAATTAGTAGAAAATAAACATCAATTATTCTGAAGAGTAACATAATATCCGGTGCTATATCCGATTATAGCACAATTAATCCAAAGCTCTCACAAATATTCTAAATTTTCTTACTACAATATTTTAAGAAGAAGGAGGAGGTCGATTGTCCGGTGGTGAAAATTCCAGCTGCGACCGACGAATATACTCCTCCACTAGGTACGACGGTAAGCCGTTGTAGACACTGCTCAGAAGTCGGTGTAGCTGCTCTGGCGACATCAGATCCAGGAGTGACGTCACAGTCGTAGGCGGTACCACAGGGACAACAGGGTTGAAAGAAAGATGACCCACGGAAGAAGGACTGACACCAGCAGTCGACGGACCAGTAGAAGACGGACCAACACCATCAGCAGATGGACTGGCAGCAGCAGACGGAGGCAGAAAGTACGTGGCAAATTGCTCCCGCAAGGACGACACCGCCTTGTGCAGCTGCGTAAGCTGCGACCTAACATCATTGTCTGCCGGGGCCACGGGAGGAGGCGGTGTCGGTGGAAATCTCTGCGTCGCCATGTGCAACGGCCCTAGGGAGCCGATTCCGTACAGGAGCCCTTTCTTAAAGCCGCCGACGGTATCTACGAACAAGTCGTTGCGAGCGGCCAAAGAAGAGGTCGTCCGGGCAGGCATCGTTTCACCGACATCCTCGGTGTCAATTAACTGAGCCCGACTATGGGCCTCACGATACGAAGCCTATCAAATGAATGTATTTATATTATAAGATTTACCTAAGTTGTAATCTAATTAAATCCTATGTTTCACTAATTTAAGTGTGAATCCTAAGTTTACCTAAGTTATAGTCCGAATACTTTTAATTCTAACGTAAATCTCGTAAACATAAGTACTTACATCAGTCTCCTTGGCCCTCTCGTCGACGAAGCTCCCATCCTTCCGTCTTTTGTGCGTATGCTGGAACACGTCGTGCATGGTGACCGATTCTGGCGCCCTTTCCTCCTTCACCGCCCGTTGGGCCTGCATACAAAATTTCTGTAGAACGTCGATAACTCCTTTAATTAATAATACCTAATTCGATAGTGAAATAAATTTACGGTAGCTCACCAGATCTGCAAGCGTCGCTGCGTGGGGCTTTGTGATGGAACTGGGGATTCCCAGGACCCTTCCTTTGGTGTGCGTATTGATCGATAGAAAGTTAAACAGATGTAATACGTGTTCTAACCCTTCATAGGTGGAAACTAGGGTTCACGAATTATACCTACGGCGGAAAGGAGACAAGTAATTCCTGGCAATCTCGAGCGGACGACCCCAAGATCTTCTGCACGTATTCCTTCCTCGTGTTGGAGGTCGTGTGGGAGACGATCTCCCAACTTTTTCTTCTCCTTGGCAGCACTCTCTTTCTCTCCTTACGTGAATCACGAATTTAGAGAAAATTTCAGATTTCTGATCAGTAATCTGGCGGCCAGAGAATAGAGGATATATATAGGCTACGGCAGGGACCATGAGGAGAAATTAGGGTTAGGCCTCCTAACGGATCTGGATATCCCGTGTTCAGCCCGAACACACAATCCAGGCCCATTAACAATAGCTCGGTCCACTAATGAGCTATTGTTGCACTACCTCCCTAATCCCAAATTATGTTTGTGGGCTCCTTTTATTATATGCTCGTTTGGCTCCCATGTTAAGATATCGTATGTCCGTCGATCAAATTAAGTTACTGACAACTATATTGATTCGACATCTTTTATCCTTAAGTAGTACCGCTCAACTTTATTTGTCATGTCGGATATAATCCACCTGCAGGGTTTACATGACAATCCTTATGAGCTCCTTAAGAGGACATCATCAACCCGATATATCGGGACATGGATTCCATTTATAATCAACAGCCCATCATACATACAATGTTATTACCCAATTCATAGAGATTGTTGATCCATAATGAATCTCACTCTTTTATGAGTCAAAGTAATGCACATTGCATATACATGTCGTTATTATATCCGGATTAAGAGTACAAGCATCCATAATAACAGAGGTGTTTGTTCTCTTATGTAGTCAGTACAAAGAGAACAACCTCAAGTGGTCCTGTTCAATACACACAAAGTGTACTAGTGTAAACCTATAGTCAAGATAAACTAATACCAGATTACACTACAACCTTTCCAATAGATTGTCCAAGTCCATCTAGGTTGTGAACTATTTATATACTCCATAGGAAACTGATAATATGATCTTCTGTGTGACACCATACACCATATTATCTACAATATAGAATATCAAACATTTGCATTAACACTTGCAACAAATACAATATGCAAACATTTGCCCGTATGATTCTCATTCAAAATTTAAGGAAATAAGGTTACTACAAAAGTGATGCTTTTAGTATATAACCCTAACAATCTCCCACTTATACTCAAAGCATTGCTTTTCAGTATACTGTTACAAATCTTCCACTTATACTTAAAGCCATTCTGCTACACATCTGACTCCCATTCCCTCAACATGACTGTCAAAAGCCTTAGCTGGTGAGCTCTTTGTAAAGGGATCAGCTAGGTTGTCGGCTGATGCTATCTTGATCACAGCAACTTTTTCTTTCTTTACGAAATCTCGTATCAGATGGTACTTACGCTCAATGTGTTTGCCTGTCTTATGGGCTCGTGGTTCCTTCGAGTTTGCCACTGCACCACTATTATCACAATAAAGTGTAATAGACTTAGGCAAACTAGGTACCACATCCAAGTCCAACAGAAAGTTTCTGAGCCAAACCGCTTCTTTGGCTGCCTCAGAGGCTGCCACATACTCGGCTTCCATGGTGGAATCAGCAATACATTTTTGCTTGATACTCCTCCACACAATGGCTCCACCTCCCAAGGTAAACACATAACCTGAGGTAGATTTCCTGGAATCCCTATCTGACTGAAAATCTGAGTCTGTATACCCCAAAGGAACTAAACTATCTGCCTGGTAAACTAGCATATACTCTTTAGTCCTTTTCAGGTACTTCAAAATATGCTTTACGGCAGTCCAGTGCTCTTGTCCTGGGTTAGACTGATATCTGCTGACCATGCCTACGGCAAAGCAGATGTCTGGTCTCGTACATAGCATTGCATACATTAAGCTTCCTACTGCTGAAGCATAAGGAATTGCCTTCATGTTCTCTATCTCTTTAGGTGTAATGCCCCGCTCCGCACGAGGCATTTGGGTTGGCTTGTTGGATGCTATCAGAATGTTGGACCGTGACTTATGTTGGGAATCAGGAGAATTGAGACTGATGCAGTCTCTCTTAGCTGGCTAGACGGAATGGGTATTGGAACGTGGCTCGCTGGTGGAGCTACGCTTAGCGGGATTTGGAGCAGGAAGACCCTTTTATGCAGGCAAGTGGAACTGTCCTCCTTCCTTCTTATTCCTGCATGCTTAATAAATGGAATAATGTGATACTATGAATTGTCCCTAAATGTCCCTTGTTTTGGTTGTCGAATAATAGAGATGCTTATGTTAAGAATTGTTGAGCTGCTGAATGAATCACACTCGAACTGCTAATGCGACTTGATGCTTGAAATGAATTGATAACGTCTATTCGGTTAATAATGTATAAGCAATGAATACTTGAGTAATGAGAAGCTATGAGAATGATACATGAGTAATGAACTGGCTGTACTATTAACACAAAGAATTGAAAGAAACACCTCAATCATGTACATTCTGCATAACTGTTGCTGTTGCTTGCTTCCTCATAAGCAATGAAAGAAAGAATACTGTCCCTATGATATAAATGAAATGATGCAGGTCCTATCGATATGAATGAAATGTTATTTGTTCCTCTTAGAAAGGAATGATATGAGAAATGTTGCAATGCTTGATGCAATGAGAAACGATGAGGCTTGGGATCATTGAGATCACCAAGTGAACAGGTGGAAATATTGAAAAGATGAGATGATGAACTGTTGCCTTTCTTATCTTATTATTGTATCATGCGACTTCGAACACGATCGGGTCGGACACGCATTCGCATGACCATAGACGTACTTGTATACAGGGATTTCCTCGAACGGTACCCGCGGCGGTGGGATCGAGTCGGCCTAGGAGGAATTGGTGCTTTGGTAGCACGGTATTGGGATCCTCATTCGGGCTCGCAACCTGGTGAAGGGCACATCCCATACCTTATGAAGTCCTATATGGCACGTCGACATGGTGCACAACCACCAGTGGTCATGTAGTCAGGATGCATGCTAATGAATATTTTGTGCAGACAGAGTAAGAATATCATATTGTCCTGTATTTTATGCAGGTACGAGGGAGTCGGCTATCGGTAAGAAATCACTTAAATGTGATAATTCAATATATGTGTTGGTTTAACTTGCGTGCTTACGTTCCAAATAAGTAAATGATGCTGTATGTAGCCTTTCAGTATGAGATCCTGCTTAACATGTTAAATTAAGTATGCTAGAAAGATGCCATGCTATAATCATTGCTCAAACACAACATACATGCTAAGTGATGCTTGAAGTGAGAACTGTTATAACATGTTTAAGATGTTAATGTTAACGATGCCTCAATGATGCCTTTTCATGATAGTACTTAGTATGCCTCAATGATGCCTTTGTATGATAACACCAAGAATGCTAAAATGATATGTCCACATGAATGCTATTAAGAATATGTTTACATGCTTCACTCTGATTTTTACCCATGAACTGTAAACCGATGCTAGGCCCCAAGTAGAAAGATCATACTAATAAATGCTTGCTTAAATGATCACTTTAATGTTGGTTTATGAGAGTGGGTTGGATTCTGCTCGCCAGTACATAGATGATGTGCTGACCCACATTTTGTGGGCAGGTGCTCGTGCTTGGGATATTCTACACACGAAGATTGGATTGATTGGTCCCGCGACATCGAAGATTTGTTGGGCATACAAAAGCTCTTCTTGCACAAGATGATGTCTTCTGTTTATAAAGGGCATAATGCATGGAACATTGAAATCAGTTGTACCAGTGAGATTGTATGCCAAGTCGGTATATCGAGTTGTAATCCAAATGTATCCAAATATCAAATATAAGCTGTATAGCATTGTTCAGTTGGCTTTCAATATAAAGTGAGATGTGCTGTAAACATTGTACTTCAATACAAGTCTTGTACTCTTCTTCAATTATCAATAAAGAGAATATAGTTCTATATATTTCTGTGTGACTTCAAGTTATCCTTTTATCTCTGCTGCCATAAAGAAGTGATGTACTTCTATTCAATGAGAAAGATTGTCCTCACTAACTTCAATTTGTCTGCTTTTGCCGCTGCAATGTGTTCCTATTTGAAGAATTATCACCTATGTACCATCTTTGTCTTGTACAAGTGCAATACCAGACTTGTACGACATCACGCCAAGCGAGGACGATCGATTCCAAGAGATAAAATATGTCAATAAATGACTCTACGAATCGGGGCGTGATATTAGGTGTCCTCGGACACTGCGCCTTTGATAGAGCAATTCCATGTCTAAAAGGTAAGAAACCTTTCTTAGAATTTTGCATACTAAAATGAGTTAGTACAGTATCGATATAGGAAGCTTGGGATAAGCCCAACATCCTTTTCTTACGATCTCGTAGAACTTTGATCCCAAGGATGTGACCTACTTCTCCCAAGTCCTTCATATCAAACTGTTTGGATAACCATACCCTTTCATCAGATAATACCTTCATATTGTTTCCAATGAGCAAGATGTCATCCACATAAAGTACTAGGAATACCACCACGTTTCCGTCACACTTTCTGTATACACATGATTCATCCTGACATTGATCAAATCATAGGATTTTATCACCTAATCAAAACAGATTCCAAGATCTGGAAGCTTGCTTAAGTCCATAAATGGACTTTTTGAGCTTACAAACAAGATGCTCCTGGCCCTTTTCAATGAACCCGTCTGGTTGCTTCATATAGATGTCTTCCTCAAGACTTCCATTAAGGAAAGCTGTCTTGACATCCATTTGCCAAATCTCATAATCGAGATGAGTTGCAATAGATAAAAGAATCCGAATTGACTTAAGCATGGCTACAGGAAAAAAGGTTTCCTCATAATCGATACCCTCTCTCTGAGTAAAATCTTTTGCTACAAGCCGAGCTTTAAAGGTTTCAACCTTACCGTCTGATCCTCTTTTCTCTTATAGACCCACTTGCATCCAATGGCTTTTACACCAACGGGTGGTTCTATAAGCTCCCAGACCTGATTAGAATCCATAGATTCTATTTCAGATATCATTGCTTTTTGTCAAGACTCTGCATCTTTATCTTGGAGTGCTTCATTGTAGGTACAGGGATCATAATCTTGTTCCTCAGGGACGAAGTCTGATGACTCTCCCAAGAACATATATCTATCAGGTTGTATCACAACCCTCCCACTACGATGGCACTATCGGTTGTGGTGTAACATTTGTGATACGTTGTGCAGTTATTTGTGGTTCATCCTCTTGTACTGTTGGTACTGAAGTACTTGGTGTCTCACATCTCAGTTCTTCTAGAACAACTCTACTTGTGGGTTTATGGTTCATCATATAGTCTTCCTCTAAGAATCGGGCATTGGTGCTAACAATGACCTTCTGATCCTTAGGACTATAAAATAAACCTCCTTTTATTCCTCTTGGATAGCCTACAAACAAGCACTTCTGTACGAGATTCCAACTTATCTGCTTTCCCATTCAGCACTTGTGCTGGACTACCCCAAATGCGAACATGTTTTAGACTAGGCTTACGCCCAATCCACATCTCTGTGGGAGTACGAGGTACTGACTTAGAAGGAACCAAGTTCAAAATATAAGCTGCAGTCTCTAAGGCATATCCCCAAAAATCTGGCAAATCCGAATAACTCATCATTGATCTAACTATCTCCATAAGAGTTCTATTCCTTCTTTCGGCTGCACCATTCTGTTGGGGCGTTCCAGGTGCAGTCAATTGGGATACAATCTCAGCCTCTGATAAATAATCCCTAAACTCTCCAAAGAGGTACTCGCCACCACGATCTGATCGTAATGACTTGATATTTTTCTATGACGTTTCTCCGTTTCAGCCTTGTACTCTTTGAATTTCTCAAAGCACTCAGACTTACGGTGCATCAAATAAATGTATCCATACCTTGAATAATCGTCAATAAATGTGACAAATATTCAAAGCCACCTCTAGCTTGGATAGTCATAGGTCCACACAAATTAGAGTGAACCAATTCCAACACATCTTTGGCCCTATACCCCTTTGTCGTAAAAGGCCTTTTGGTCATTTTACCTTCCAAGCAGGATTCACAGACTGGAAGTGCCTCCACTTCCAATAAACTCAAAGGTCCATCTTCAACCAGTCTTTGAATCCTTCTTAGGTTAATATGCCCCAATCGTAAGTGCCAAAGATATGTTTGGTTCATACAAGAAGGTTCTTTTCTCTTATTTAAGTTAGATGACATATTATTCATTTCCATAAGTTGCATTGTGGGCGAAATAGGATTAATGACATACAAATTATCAACCAATACACCAGAACAGATAAAATGTTTTTCTTTCTAATAACAATATTGTCATTAAAAAACTGAATATCCATCCTTAACTAACATAGAAACAGAAACTAAATTCCTTCTAAGTGAAGGTGCATAAAGACAATCTCTCAATGTCAAAGACTTATTTCTACCAAAAGATAAAGTAACATCTCCTAATGCAACGACCGATACTTTTGTAGCATCACCCATGAACAAGCATATCTCTCCATCACTGAGCCGTCTGGTTTCCTGGAACCCCTGCAATGTATTGCAGACATGATTAGTGGCTCCTGTATCTACACACCAGGTGCCGGTAGATAATACCGCTAAACATGTTTCAACTACTAGTAAATAAGATATACCTTCTTTGTTTCCTTGTTTGAGAAGTGGACAATCAGTCTTCCAATGTCCTGACCCTTTGCACTTGAAACATTTGTCTTTCGGCTTTTTCACCGCGCCTTGAGGTCCCATGCCCTTCTTTGCTAAATTTGCTTGTTTCTGAATGTTATTCTTCTTCTTACCGCCTTTTGGCTTAGAAGTAGAAGCCTTTTCAGAAACAAAAACATGACCACTCTTCCTAAAGAGAGATCAGCATCCTGTAGCTCTTTTGCAAGTTCTGCCAAACTATACAACCTTTTGTTCATGTTGTAATTAAGGCAGAAATTGTCAAACTTTTAGGTAGAGTCCCGAGAATGATATCGACCTGGGTTTCCCCATCGATTTCAGCACCAAGGATCTCCATCTCATTCAGATGACCCATCATCTTGAGAACATGATCCCTTACTGGTGTCCCCTCAGCCATTTTTGTATTCATCAAATATTTCATAGCAAACTGCCTAGCTGCTCTACTCTGATGTCCGAAGAGTTTCTTGAGGTTATACATCATGTCATAAGCTGTGGTCATGGCCTGATGCTGATGTTACAGTATATTTGACATAGATGCCAGAATGTAACACCGTGCCATCTCATCTGCCTTTTTCCACTTCTTATAAGCCTCTTTGACCTCTTTATCAGAGTTAGCATCAGGCTTAGGTGGGCATTCCTCAACAAGTACATATTTGTACTCCTCAGCAGTCAGAACAATGTCCAAATTACGTTTCCAGTCAATATAATTAGGTCCAGTAAGTTTGTTTTCTTTAAGAATCACCATAAGTGGACTGAAAGAACCCAATTTTTAAAATCCTGAGAATCACATAAATAAAATTATGTAGGGCAAAAAAAACTTTTTGAATTAACTAAATATTGATTCCTTCAAAACAATAATAAGAAATTCACCAACACCTTGAACACCATGAATTTAGCATGCCACGATAGTGTGGATGTATACAAATTCAACTTTGTTCAAGTAGATTTTTTTATTAATTTTACTATCATGTCAATATAACTTTATGATAAATAAAATTAATATGCTGGTCTTGCTCTGGTCATACAAATAATAGCAGTGACTCCGATGGGGAGGATACCATTATTTGTATCTAAGTGTATACCATTACTTAATACTAAGTCTATTACCTTGTAATGAGTTCCTTCAATGGAGAAGTGAACACATACTAGGTAACTTTTTACAATTATCCCTAAAGAAGTTTGTACTGGTGATCCATAATTATACTCATCCGATATGGAGGAAAGCACTAAAGCCAACACGCAAGTATAATTACATCACCTACAAACCAGTAATGGAGACCATAGGATTTATACTAAATAAAAATACTCTCCCACTTAGTTATTTAACAATGAGGGTTTTTCTACTAGTTGATATTATGTCCATGTTGTCCATTATTAATGTAGGCTTGGTTTTTCAAAAAACACAACCACACAATAATAAACATGCATAATTAGAAAAAGCAAAATGACAAAAATAAGAGAAAATATCCAACTATTATGGTCATCTTTGCTGCTCCGTCCTCAACTATCCGAATCCAAAATCTGGCGCTGCGCAGATCTATACGAGGGTTCGGGGCAGCGCCCCGATTTTTTTTTTTAAGGTTTTGGCTGTCGATTCCTTCATCGAAAATCATCTGTCTGCCTCTGGATTGCTCAAAACCAGCATCTCGTCCGGCGTCAGAAACAGCCACCACCGCCATCACGATTGATCAAAAATAATTAAAATTACATCAATCCTATGCCTCCCGAAGGAGTTCACACATAATCTAGATTGAAAAATTAAATTAATAAGCACGATCAACCCTCGTGATTTTAATTACATCCACAGCAACAACAACATCCACGACATGTCCTGGTTTAAACAACACAATCAAAAAATATGCATTGGACCATAATAGTTGGATCTAAGATGCCTGCAAAACCGAGTTAGAACAGATCTACATCTACCGACTATTACATAGCGCAAGTTTTATTGGACAACATGGACGTATCAATCAATACGTAGATCCAAAGTGGCTCTGATACCAATTGATGGAACTGGGGATTCCCAGGACCTTTCCTTTGGTGTGCGTATTGATCGATAGAAAGTTAAACAGATCTAATACGTGTTCTAACCCTTCATAGGCGGAAACTAGGGTTCACGAATTATACCTGCGACGGAAAGGAGACAAGTAATTCCTGGCAATCTCGAGCGGACGACCCCAAGATCTTCTGCACGTATTCCTTCCTCGAGTTGGACGTCGTGTGGGCGACGATCTCCCAACTTTTTCTTCTCCTTGGCAGCACTCTCTTTCTCTCCTTACGTGAATCACGAATTTAGAAAAAATTTCAGATTTCTGATCAGTAATCTGGCGGCCAGAGAATAGAGGATATATTAGGCTACGACAGGGACTATGAGGAGAAATTAGGGTTAGGCCTCCTAACGGATCTGGATATCCCGTGTTCAGCCCGAACACACAATCCAGGCCCATTAACAATAGCTCGGTCCACTAATGAGCTATTGTTGTACTACCTCCCTAATCCCAAATTACGTTTGTGGGCTCCTTTTATTATATGCTCGTTTGGCTCCCCATGTTAAGATATCGTATGTCCGTCGATCAAATTAAGTTACTGACAACTATATTGATTCGACATCTTTTACCCTTAAGTAGTACCGCTCAACTTTATTTGTCATGTCGGATATAATCCACCTGCAGGGTTTACATGACAATCCTTATGAGCTTCTTAAGAGGACATCATCAACCCGATATTTGGGACATGGATTCCATTTATAATCAACAGCCCATCATACATACAATGTTATTACCCAATTCATAGAGTTTGTTGATCCATAATGAATCTCACTCTTTTATGAGTCAAAGTAATGCACATTGCATATACATGTCCGTTATTATATCCGGATTAAGAGTACAAGCATCCATAATAACAAAGGTATTTGTTCTCTTATGTAGTCAGTACAAAGAGAACAACCTCAAGTGGTCCTGTTCAATACATAAAAAGTGTACTAGTGTAAACCTATAGTCAAGATAAACTAATACCAAATTACACTACAACCTTTCCAATAGATTGTCCAAGTCCATCTAGGTTGTGAACTATTTATATACTCCATAGGAAACTGATAATATGATCTTCTGTGTGACACCACACACCATATTATCTACATTATAGAATATCAGACATTTGTATTAACACTTGCAACAAATACAATATGCAAACATTTGCCCATATGATTCTCATTCAAAATTGAAGGAAATAAGGTTACTACAAAAGTGATACTTTTAGTATATAACCATAACAATCTCCCACTTATACTCAAAGCATTGCTTTTCAGTATACTGTTACAAATCTTCTACTTATACTTAAAGCCATGCTGCTACACATCTGACTCCCATTCCCTCAACATGACTGTCAAAGGCCTTAGCTGGTAAGCTCTTTGTAAAGGGATCAGCTAGGTTGTCGGCTGATGCTATCTTGATCACAACAACTTTTTCTTTCTTTACGAAATCTCGTATCAGGTGGTACTTACGCTCAATGTGTTTGTCTGTCTTATGGGCTCGTGGTTCCTTCAAGTTTGCCACTGCACCACTATTATCATAATAAAGTGTAATAGACTTAGGCAAACTAGGTACCACATCCAAGATCAACAGAAAGTTTCTGAGCCAAACCGCTTCTTTGGCTGCCTCAGAGGCTGCCACATACTCGACTTCCATGGTGGAATCAACATTACATTTTTGCTTGATACTCCTCCAAACAATGGCTCCACCTCCCAAAGTAAACACATAACCTGAGGTAGATTTCTTGGAATCCCTATCTGACTGAAAATCTTAGTCTGTATACCCCAAGGAAACTAAACTATCTGCCTGGTAAACTAGCATATACTCTTTAGTCCTTTTCAGGTACTTCAAAATATGCTTTACGGCAGTCCAGTGCTCTTGTCCTAGGTTAGACTGATATCTGCTGACCATGCCTACGGCAAAGCAGATGTCTGGTCTCGTACATAGCATTGCATACATTAAGCTTCCTACTGCTTAAGCATAAGGAACTGCCTTCATGTTCTCTTTCTCTTTAGGTGTCCTCGGACACTGCTCCTTTGATAGAGCAATTCCATGTCTAAAAGGTAAGAAACCTTTCTGAGAATTTTGCATACTAAAACGAGTTAGTACAGTATCGATATAGGAAGCTTGGGATAAGCCCAACATCCTTTTCTTGCAATCTCGTAGAACTTTGATCCCAAGGATGTGACCTACTTCTCCCAAGTCCTTCATATCAAACTGTTTGGATAACCATACCCTTACATCAGATAATACCTTCACATTATTTCTAATGCGCAAGATGTCATCCACATAAAGTACTAGGAACACCGTGTATTGAACATGACCACTTGAGAAGAAATTAGGGTTAGGCCTCCTAACGGATCTGGATATCCCGTGTTCAGCCCGAACACACAATCCAGGCCCATTAACAATAGCTCGATCCACTAATGAGCTATTGTTGCACTACCTCCCTAATCCCAAATTATGTTTGTGGGCTCCTTTTATTATATGCTCGTTTGGCTCCCCATGTTAAGATATCGTATGTCCGTCGATCAAATTAAGTTACTGACAACTATATTGATTCGACATCTTTTATACTTAAGTAGTACCGCTCAACTTTATTTGTCATGTCGGATATAATCCACCTGCAGGGTTTACATGACAATCCTTATGAGCTCCTTAAGAGGACATCATCAACCCGATATATCGGAACTAGATTCCATTTATAATCAACAGCCCATCATACATACAATGTTATTACCCAATTCATAGAGGTTGTTGATCCATAATGAATCTCACTCTTTTATGAGTCAAAGTAATGCACATTGCATATACATGTCCGTTATTATATCCGGATTAAGAGTACAAGCATCCATAATAACAGAGGTGTTTGTTCTCTTATGTAGTCAGTACAAAGAGAACAACCTCAAGTGGTCCTGTTCAATACATACAAAGTGTACTAGTGTAAACCTATAGTCAAGATAAACTAATACCAGATTACACTACAACCTTTTCAATAGATTGTCCAAGTCCATCTAGGTTGTGAACTATTTAATACTCCATAGGAAACTGATAATATGATCTTCTGTGTGACACCACACACCATATTATCTACAATATAGAATATCAGACATTTGCATTAACACTTGCAACAAATACAATATGCAAACATTTGCCCATATGATTCTCATTCAAAATTTAAGGAAATAAGGTTACTACAAAAGTGATGCTTTTAGTATATAACCCTAACACCTTGATCCTCCCGTATGAAGGCCCGCGGCCTGTCGGTTCGCCTTCGCCTTCTCCGATTTCTCCTTGTACGCAGGGGTATCCATTATACCTAAGAGGTCCTCATAATACTCCTGCCGGATCCAATTCGGCCTCGTATGCCCCATTTTCAGGTCATGAATCATATTCCGTATCTTCTTTGATGCAGCACTTCTGTAGGTCCTGCGGATCGCGTCCTCGCGATGGGGGGGCCACCAGTACGTCGTCTAACATAGAAATTCAATTATCACGTAATTTAAAAAATAGTTGATTAAAGAGTAACTGATAATTAACCAGAAGATATAGATATATACCCTCAACTCGTCGAGCCAGACGTACTTCACATTTAGGGACACCGACGAAAGTTGAGGTAGGGACCGTGGAAGTTAGCCCTGATAATTTTTCCAAGAGCCCTGCCAACATTAAACGGAAAAAACCTACAAAGAAGAAACGACTGGATTATTAACTTGAATAAATGAAAGAAATTTAATAAATTATCTTAAATTTACATACGAGGTCCCCGCGGGCCATAGCTCTCATCGGAACTCGCCTCTCGGCCTCTCTGGTGCCGTGGGTCCGCGCATGTACTCCCAGTAACCGGATGGAACCGAGTATGGGGGTACTCCGGGGCCCACTGTGCAATAACTGGGGAATCCCCTGGTGGATCCGCTGCTGGTGGTTCCGATAGCGGAACGGATCCGCTAGCAGATCCGGACTCATGCTTCGATGAAGTGGTCGATCGAGGGCGGGATGCGTCTGTGCCCGGGGTACTCTCCGGGTCGGGTTCGCTCGATGGGGTCACATCCCGGGAACTTTGAATGCAACCACGACCACTAGCACCACTACGACCACGACCACGACCCGCACCACCACCACCACCACGACAACCACCAGCACCACGACCACGGCCAGCCATCATGACCTGTAAATAGAACACATAAACATAATTAACAATATAAAAGAATAAATGGATATAAAAAACTAAACTAAAATATATACCACCAGTAGGGAGACGAGTGCCGTCGCGACGAAAAAGACTAGGAGTGCCATCTGCAATAAGTAAATAATCGAATGAAAAAAACATAAATTTACGTAATTTCTTTTATGAGGTCAAACTTAATTCACGTAATTGGAAGTGTTTTTAATATACAACAATATTTAACCTAATCATCGTCTTCGTTCTCATCCTCGGCCTCGTCTTCATCATCATCCTTCTCATCATCATCCTTATCTTCATCGTCGATTTCATCTGTATCCTCATCCCCATCTTCTTCTTCTTCTTCTTCTCTTCTTCTCTTCTCTTCTTCTTCTTCTTCTTCTTCTTCGTCTTCTTCTTCTTCTCTTCTTCTCTCTGCCTCAATATTTGGGACAAGATGCCTCTTTCTCCCTTAGTTGACAGCTAAGTCTTGTGTATCAACCTCTTTCTTCCATTGTATCTGAGTGTTGTCCTAAGTATTGGGACTTTTCGATCTGGTCCTCTTGGTATGCTGGGTCTCCAACGTTGAATGTATTTTAGATTTAATCTTGCATACTGCCCACTAGTCAAATCGATCTCTACGACGCCTTGGGTAGCTTGTATAGTAGACTTGAACAACCTGATTTGCTATCACAAATGTATCGGACCCTCTATACCTCCTGCGATGATTTATATCGACGAATCCAAATTGTTTATCGATTCTCCAACCGATATTTGGTGTCGTATCGAACCACTCACATTTGAACATCACAATATGCATATCATATGGGCCAGTATATTATAAATCTACAATATCCCGAAGCACTCCATAATAGTCAAAGTTCGGCTCGTCGTCATAGATGGTGCCTCTTATGCAAACACCGGAATCCTTGGTACTGATGTCGTCATTGATAAATTCGACATTTATAGCATTCTGAGTTGACTTAAACCTGAAGCTATTAACGACATAGCCTGGCCAAGTCTTTATTTGCTTCTTCGGTCCCAATGCCAGATAACGAACACTCTAATGAGTGAGTGTTGTTTCAGGCAATAAAACCTGTAAACAAATATTTATAATTTAAATGTTTCAGATATATATTTATAATCTCAATTATAATCACAGTTACTTATGTATTTACGAAACCATGACGGAAATGCACAATCAACCTCTCTTTGAAGTCCCTCATCGGTAATATCGGGTGTCCTCATTTTGACTTCATCTCTAAATACACTATTAGAGAAAATAAGAATATATAACTGTAGTCACTTACTTCATCAAATTCGAGATTATAACGAGTGCAAGTGTACTGACTTACTTCTCCAAATCTCTCACTTCTTGTATGTCACAGTTTAACAAGACATATCGGTGAGCGGCATCATACTCATCGTCTGTCAACCACCGTCTTTTACTAGCCCCAACAGGCTTGCCCCTTACATTGAATATTCCTCCATCCTCAACGTCCTCGTCATTCCTTTGAGGTCTATTTCAATTTGTCTTAACATGAGTATCGAAATAAATGGAGCAGAAGTTTGACACCTCTTCGATAAAATATGCTTCGCATATCGAAGCCTCTATATGAGTTTTGTTGTCAACTTTTTTCTTTAGATGGTGTAGGTATCTAGAGAGACAAATTATCTTGAGAATTAAGAAAGAATTTTAAAACACACTGAAATTCAACTTAAATTATATCGATTTTTATGTACCTTTCAAATGGATACATCCATCGATAATGAACAGATGCACCGATACGGGCTTCATATGCTAGATGAATCGGTAGATGCTCCATGCTGTCGAAGAAGCCAGGAGCAAATATTTCTCCAACTTGCAAATTGTTAAGATAATCTTCTCCTCAAGTTCAACCATGTGTTGCACAGTCAACTTAGTTGTAACACCCAGTTTTTCATATGAGGGTATTTTTGTCATTTTTGGGGTAATTTAAATTTATTAGAATTTATTAGAATTTTTGGGAATTTTTAGAAATTATTTTGGAATTGTTTGGACTAGGTTGACTTTTGACTAGTGTTGACCCATGTAGACCAACCTAGGAGCTAACCCTAGTTAGTATGGACTTGGTTAGGATATATGACTCTAGTCTAACCTAGCCTAATCTTTGGTTTGGTCATTAGAACCTAATTAGTAATAGAAATTAGAAAGTCATAAGTCATGGTTTATGATTTAGAGTCCTTATTAATCAATCAAACCAAAGCCTATGTAACTTGGCCCAAAGCCCAAACAACTACCAAACCCATGTGGCCGGCCACCCCTATCCTCATTGGGATCACCACCATATTTATATCCTCCTAAAATCTAGGGTTGCCTCTTTCTTAGGAAGGCTCAAGCTTTAGAAAGGTTAGTTTCTATTATATTTTAATTCCTAGAACTCCTGTCCTCTTCCTTTTTCTTTCTAATTCATTCCATTAGATCCTAATATGACTATTCTTGCTGTTGCTAAGGTCTCATCTCAGTTTGAGGTTGTTTTGATTTGATTGGGATATCAAGAGAGGAGCTCACAAAGGGGGTTTTCTTGAGAAGTTCAAGCTTAGGTAACTCTCTCAAATCTCCATGAAATTTTGATTTGTCTTCATCATTAGGGAGCCCTAGGAGTCCCCTAAGTATCAGTATAGATTTGTGTCGGGTATCCTAAGTTTCGTGTCCATTTGGACACATATCATGACTGTAGCCTAGGTGTTTGTCGAAATGCCACTGAGGGCATTTCAATCTTGTTTGTGCATTGTTTTTAAATAGGAAATTTAGTTTTATCATTGATTATTGGTTCTTGATCTCCTGATGTGATTTTCGAGTCGGCTTGTATCGGATTCGTGGAGTGGACACGCGCGTGCACACGCTCGCGCTACAGTGTTCCCCTGCCACTCGGGGCCTGTAGCGGACACGACACGCCTCTAGGACACGTGAAACTTGACACGAGCCATGGGGCACTGGCTGACACGCCACGTGTCAAGTCCCATGTGTCCCCGTGTCGTGTCGAGGAAGGAATCAACCGTGCACGTGTATTGCACTGTCTGTGCACTATAAATTAATTGCCACTGATACGGCGTTGTAGCGTCGGACACGACACACTAGGACACTGTGCAGGTTGACCTAGACCTAGCCCTAGTATAGGGGTACACGTGTGTGCAAGCACGAGGCCTAGTTTGGCCTGTGTCGTGTGCACGACACGCGTGCACACACGCACGAGCCTGTGGTCTACACAGTGTGTGTGCACTGTTTAGTGTTATTCATGTTTGGACACATTTGTGTCCATCTTGGTGGACACGAACAGGTTGTGGGACACATATATGTTGTGTTTATACCTACCAACCTCTGTTTTTGTATTTTACATTGTTTTGGCTTGTGAATTCTCGAATTGCCCAATTTCCTGATACATTGAAACCTGAGAAATTCCAGTTTTGAATACGATTTGGTACACTTGTTTAAACCCAATTAATACTGATTAAATGATGGTTTAGTTTCTAAATATAATTCTCCTATATGTAGTCTAACAGTGTGTATGATTTTGGGATTTGTTTGATTGATATTGAAGTCGAAATGAGGTTGTGAATGTTGAGACTAAACTGTCATTAACTGATACTTGATTTTCTGTTTACCTTTCCAGTTTTCGAAACTGAGTTTTGTCTGATGAGTTAACCTATTAATCACTGATTAATGCATTTTTTAAGGCTCTAATCTAACCTCCTATATATTATCTTGATGTGGTTAAAAATTGGGTTTGTATTGATGGTGTTTTGGGCTCAAACCTGAATTTTCAGATGGGACTATTAAACTGGTTTTTAGTTCAATGTTTACTGATGATTGATATCCCTTAAAACTGAGATTTGAACTAAGGACTGAACCTGAGGATTACACCACACATTGTTCATGGTCTCTCACACACTGTACATTTCAGTACTTGTTTTCCTGCTACACTATAATACAATGGCACTCATTGCAATCTTGTTCTCACTCACACACACTCTTACATGTTTCACTCACTTATACACTCACTGATTTCTGATTTTCACATACACAAGGACATACCTAGCCACATACTCACATGTAAACCACACACCCTTGTTTCACTAAAACCTATCACTATTTGCACACACACATGCTCACTGTTTTCTTACAGTTTCTTACTGATTTCACATCACTCTCACACCACACACAAGTCCACACACATACACTTGAGTGTCCCCTCTCTCCTTCCTATGTATATATATATATGTATTGTGATATATAAGTTCCTATATATATGAGTGTGTGCTTTTATATACCTATATGATAGTGTATGGATGATATTGTATAGTGGCTATAGGTTGTGTGTTCTAAGTTACATTATAGCCCAGGCAATATGTGTATTGTTAGATATAGATATTATCTTGTGTAGATATATGTTATAGGTTGGGTTAGGCATGTTATGCCTAGTAAACCTAGATATGACTTGTTAGACCTAGAATAGACTAGTATAGACTAGTTTGACCTAGTCTAGACTTGGTTGACCTAGTTTGACTTCTAGGGTTGACCAGAGTTGACCAAGAGTTGACTTTGGCCTAGTTTGACCTAGAATCATGTAGAATGCATAGTAGGACTTTATTTTACTATGGACTTGTTGTGACTTGTGCGTTCTGATTAGGAGCCAGATACCACTCCTCGGACAGTACTTTCATATTGGACACTCAGATACCAGGCGAGTACATTCTCTGATCATTCCATATCCTGCCTAGAATTATTTTCTGCATTAAATTACTTTACTTGTACTGTCATATTGGCCACACGGGTTGGTACTATACGGATCCCTTCTTGAGATGTTATCCTTAGGGAGCATTGGGTACTACATGTTCTGTGCATTTCACTTACATGTCGTATCACTATGCTTCACAGGTTCTTCGATCACTTGTGACATATACTCTTATGATCACAGAGTCTCCTAGAATCCCCATTTTTGGGACTACCATGTACCATTCTTCGGGGGCTTACCACCCTTCGGGGGCTGTTACATAGAATCATAACATAACCTGTTTGGATCCTTGTGTACTGATTGGGGATACGGGGGAGTAGAAGTAGACATGTGAATAATACCCAAGTAGTATCTTATCAGAATCTCTTCCATAGTGTCTTATCAGAATCTCCTATGCCATTTACATGTCTATATTGTACTCTGACTCACTAGCCACTGTTAGTCTCTATTTATAGTAGATATTTCTATTACAGCTCCCTCTCTCTGTTTACATACAGCATTTCTTTCAGTACTTGTATCTTACTTTACTGCATGATTATATTTTTAACCTGCTATGAACTGTTGAGATGTATTGTGCTCGCTCCTGTCCTGACTGGACCTGTTGAAAATATTACAGAGAACGAGGAGGAGGCTGGTCTGGATACTTACTACGGGGCAGCCTTAGATGTCACCTGCGATCTGGGCCCTCAGAAGGACCCAGCTCTAGCTGAGGATATCACCCGATTGCCTAGACTAGATTAGTTAGGCTTATCTATCTTTTATGTAGTCTTGAGACATATTTTAGCTAGACCTTATTCTGAGTTCAGAGTTGTATATATTCTTTCATTCTGTATCTGAGACCCTGTACTTCTGGTTATTTACTGGGATTATCTTAGTTCACTTTTCATCTATTTATTTTCTTGAGTTCTATTTCATATCGTGCTATCTCTTCCTTAGTTGTGATTGAGTTTTACTGCTATGTCACCCCCATTCGGGGAGTATAAATTGTTTAGAGATATATTGCTAGATGATTGTTGACCTAGGACAGCGTTCTACCGCCGACACTGCGGCGTAGGCTGGACGTACCCACGTCTCGTGCCCCTACTCTAGGGTGCGGGTTGTGACAAAACAACTTAGTTGAACAAATATCCCTAAAAAATATTGATAGTTCGGCCAACGGAACCCATACAGCAGAAGGCAACAACTCTTTCAAAACAATGGGCAGTAATCTTTCCATAAATACGTGGCAGTCATGACTCTTCATTCCCGTTAGCTTGCGTTCATTGAGATCAACGCATCTAGACAAATTCGACACATAGCCGTCGGGAAATCTTAAAGTAGATATCCACTTGCAGATTATTAATCTATCTTCCTTGATCAATGTGTATTGTGCTATCGGTTTACTTATTTGTTCAGCAGCTCCCCTTTGTATCAAATTCAGATAAGGATGCTTGCATATCTCGGCAATGTGTTATCTTGCTTTTGGATTGTCCTTCATCTTTCCTTTAATGTCCATGACGGTATTGAAGATATTATCGAACACATTCTTTTCGATATGCATAACATCAAGATTATGTCTTATAAGATTATCTTTCCAATAAGGCAAGTCCCAGAAGATACTCCGTTTGGTCCAGTTATGGGTTTGTCCGAACCCATCGACACGATTGTTCGATGGATCTTCCATTACAGTGGGCAAGTCCTTTACATCTTCCCAAATATCGTATCCCGACAATCTGGCTGGCGGATGAGAAAATTTTTATTTTCCAGCTCTGAACGCGTCCTTGTTCTTTCTCCAAGGATGACTCGCGGGCAGAAATTGACGATGACAATCAAAGAAAGAAGTTTTTTCTCTATGCTTAAGGCAGAACGCCTTACTATTTTGCATACATATCGGACAAGACAGGGTGCCGTGAGTACTCCATCCCGACAGCATACCGTATGCAGGAAAATCATTGATTGTCCACATCAGTGAAGCTCTCATCTGAAAGTTCTGTTTCCTGGTAATATCATAGGTCGTGACGCCAATCTCCCACAGCTGTTTCAGCTCATCCACCAATGGCTGTAAATATATCGATATTCTTCGTCGAATTTTTGGGACCCGGTATGATAGCTGTCAAGAACATATAAGGAGTCTTCATACACATCCATGGTGGCAGATTATAAGGGGTCAGAATGACCGGCCAGCAGGAGTATTGAGATCCCGACTGCCCGAAAGGGGCAAATCCATCAAAATATAGCCCCATGCGTACATTTCTAGGCTCTGCAGCAAAATCTGGATGACGAAAATCAAAATATTTTCACGCCTCTCCATCCGAAGGATGTGACAATTCTCCATCGTCCTTTGTGCGTCTTCGTTGTGCCACGTCATGTGTTCTGCTATATTCTGAGACATATACATCCTCTGCAAGCGCTTCGTGATCGACAAGTAATGCATATACTTGTAAGGACGTCGTTTTCTGTTGACTTTCCTTTTCCCCTGACTTCCTTGTAATGATCCGCATTACAGAAGCTGCAACTTTCTACATCCTCGTTCTCCTTGTAGTACAACATGCATCCGTTGTGACAACAATCTATCTTGTCGT
>JANAVB010025000.1:5144291-5208883 GCA_029216955.1 Iris pallida | reverse complement strand
GCTAAGTTGCACTAGTCTTCTTGAACTCAAACCACAAATTGCTCTCTCTGCAGCATCTAGCATAATTTTGGGATGTGACGGTCTTCAAATAATGCCAAGTTGCACTAGTTTCTTGAACTCAAAGCCAAATTGATCTATGCTTACAGCTATCTATCATAATTTTGGGATGTGATGGTCTTGTAAGGAAGCTGTCTAATGTTTCCCTCGTCCACAAACCTGACCGAGTCTAGATGGAACATAACATGACCTTGTAAAAACATGCATTTGGAAATTTAGAATATAGTTGAATAATGGAAACAAATAAAAGAGGCAATCACTTACAGAAAAATTAGTTCGACAAGAACAAATACTGAATATGACGTGATCCAACAAAGATATGTCTACGTCCACTAGAGAAAAATGATCGGCCTACTCCCCCGGTAAGAGGATAGTATCTTTATTGAATCACAAGAAAAATCTTTAAAGAGTTACGCAGACAAATATTGTCTTGTAAAACTCTCTCATGAGATCTTCGACGAGGTCTTTCCTTCTCTCTCTTTTCTTAGAATTTTCTAGCACATCTGCAACACTTCTTTAGCCTTAGTATGTCCGAACACAAATTAGGATTATAAAACACCTTAATATCGCCCTTCTAAACATTTCATAAGTTGGGATAAATATAAATCGACGTTCGAAAGTAGCCTTTATCTGACATGCATACCACCAAACTGAGTGGCATAGCAACGTTTTTTCAACCTCAACAGTTTCTGAAAAATATGATAATTTTTTGGTATACTGATCTGTAGTTGTTGCTACAAAATAACTTGCACATATCTGACGGACTATTGTTTGTTGTTTCGACTCCTTTCGAGTTTCTCGAGCAAAGGACGACATCTATTAATTGCACTCCAACGTTAAACATGAGCCATTTCATGAATAATACATGACCAACTGAACCGAAGAGAAGATATACTTGTGACGAATAGCATCTTGTTACAGAAAATATAAAAATTTTGAAACCCGATTAAGTTGACTTAATTTTAAATTAAGTGGTTGAATAATTGAAAATTTTATATCACGGAATGCTAAGATTATTGTTGAATGTGTATCCATAATGTAAAAGAGATTTTTGTATACATATCTTTCTCACTATCACAATTAATCATTAAAAAAAAAAGGAGGGAGTAATTAAGCATTGAGTATGTTATATATACATCATGAGCTAGAACTTTGTCTTGTAAGATGTCGATTTGAACGGTGTAATTAATTCATCATCTTTTTGATATTGGTGCAAAATTGGGACACTTTTTAAAGACAATTAATAGTGTTGAAAGGAATCTTCAGCTAACATGATCGAACACAGCAATTGGGTTGGCTGGTTTTGCTTCTGCTTTTCGGAAAGCAGCTTACATTTCCTACTTCCATAAAAGTCCATAAATGCTTCTGCCTCTGGCTCTATATAAATGGAAGGGGAATGAGTATGAGGGTATAATTAATCAATCAATCAGATATATTCCCCATCCATACCATACCATACCTGTGCGCACGCAGCAATGTGCTCCTCCTTCCTTTTATTGTGTGCCTAAAGTAGCTTCTTCTTCGTCTTCTTCTTCCATTCTAATTCTACTTCTAATGCTCTTCCTCTTCATCATCCCACACCACCACCACCACCATCTCCATGTTGTCATGTCTGCTCCACTTGCTATACTACCACCAAAACACAACAATGTAACCGACCTATCTTCTCTCCTCCTCTTCAAGTCCAAGATCTCCCCCGATCCCCATGGACTCCTTGCTACGTGGAACGACACCCTTCCTTTTTGCCGTTGGCCGGGTGTCGTCTGCGGCCGCAGGCATCTAGAGAGAGTCGTCTCATTGAACCTGACGTCCCTCGGCCTGGTCGGAACCATACCACCTCACCTATCCAATCTTACCTTCCTCAGGACAATCGACTTCTCCTCCAATCACTTCCATGGCCCGATCCCCCAAGAACTCTCTTGTCTGTCTCGTCTGCAGATTCTTGACCTTAGCAGTAATTCGCTCATCGGGATCATTCCGTCAGGACTCAGCCATTGTGTAGGCCTCCAAACCATAAACATGTCTTACAACATGCTTGGAGGATATATCCCTACTGAGTTCGGTTCTCTTTCCTTCCTCTATCATCTCGATCTGAGAAACAATAGTATTACTGGGCAAATACCTTCATCTCTTTCCAACGCGTCATCTCTAAATATTCTAGGACTATCACACAATCTACTTTCAGGAGAAATTCCACCATCCTTGGGTCAACTCTCTGTCCTGAAAGATCTCCAATTAGGTGCTAACAATCTGGAGGGATCCATCCCGTCTTCGTTGTGGAACCTCTCCTCTCTTGAGTCTCTTCGTTTAGCCTCCAACTTGTTGCAAGGCTCACTTCCAGAAGATTTGGGCCAGGCACTTCCACAACTTAAATATATACATGTCTACTCTAACAAAATGCATGGCTCCATACCTATCTCTTTGTCGAATGCTTCACAGCTTAGAAATATTGAGCTTGCCTACAACAATTTTAGTGGAAGGATTCCTCCAAACCTAGGGAGCTTACGGCATTTACGCTTGATTCTGGGTCATAATCAGTTGGAAGCTAGGGAGCCCCTTGATTGGAGTTTCCTTACTTCTTTAAGCAATTGCACCAGCTTAGAGGTGCTGCAAGTAGACTATAATAACCTAAGAGGCTTGCTACCAAAATCAATTGTTAACATTTCCACCAGTCTACGAATGCTAACAATGTACTACAACTCCATAGAAGGAAGCATCCCTCCAGAGATTGGAAACCTTGTCAACCTAACGATACTTGATCTCGGACAAAACTTTTTTTCAGGTCGTATTCCTACCTCCATCGGGCTGCTCAAGAACTTACATTATTTTTTCTTGAACTTCAACAATTTTTTTGGAGAAATCCCGTCGACTTTGGGCAACCTCTCACAATTAAACCAGCTTTTTCTACATTTCAATAGTTTTAACGGAAGTATCCCAGACAGCCTTGGCAATTGCAAGTCTTTAGATTTACTGAACCTTGAACACAATAAGTTGACAGGTACAATACCTAAAGAACTCTTTAGTATCTCTAGCCTCAACATAGGGCTTTCATTTGAGGAAAATCAGTTAACAGGCATGATACCGCCGGAAATAGGGAGCTTGATAAATACAGGAATTATACAATTGTCTGGGAACAAATTGTCAGGGGAAATACCCAATAGTCTGGGAAAATGTCAGGTTTTGCAAAGCCTTCATCTTGGTAGAAACTTCTTTGAAGGAAGTATTCCTACATCATTAAGTGCATTAAGAGGCCTTCAAGATCTCGATCTTTCACAAAATAATTTTTCGGGTAAAATACCGACATTCCTAGGAGACTTTCCTGACCTACATGATCTGAACCTATCTTTCAACAACTTTGAAGGAGAAGTGCCAAGAAAAGGAGTCTTCAGAAATAAGAGTGAGATTTCGGTCCTTGGCAACGATAAGCTCTGCGGGGGGGATCCGGTTTTGCATCTACCTATTTGTTCGTTTTCAGATCCTAAGAAGAATCATACGTCTCCTAAACTTGCAGTGATCATTTCAGTTTGTAGCGGATTTTTTTGCTTGTTCTTCCTCTTCCTTTTTGTTGCTTCCCGTCATTGGATACATCAAAGATCAAGAAGGAAACCTACAGAAATCTATACCATCAAGGAGCAAAATATAAGTATCTCATATGCTGAACTTGTCAAAGCAACAAATGGATTTTCAGAAGAAAATCTAATTGGGTCTGGTAATTATGGTTATGTATATCGAGGAACGCTAGACGATCACGAGAATGGCACTAAAGTTATTGCAATCAAAGTATTTAACCTTCGACAACTGGGAGCTTTGAAGAGCTTTGTAGCTGAGTGTGACATTTTTAGAAATACCAGACATCGAAACCTTATGAAGATACTGACGATATGTTCAACTGTGGATTGCAAAGGCAATGACTTCAAGGCAATGGTTTTCGAGTTCAAGCCCAATGGCAGTTTAGAAAGTTTGTTGCATCCGAAAGAAAATGATCCTATCGGACTGAAGACATTGAAGGTTACACAACGGATAAATATAGCGATCGATGTGGCATCTGCATTGGAGTATCTCCATCACCATGGTCAGTCTCCTATTATCATTGTGATTTGAAGCCAAGCAATATTCTTCTTGATGATGACATGACGGCCCTTGTGAGTGACTTCGGGCTAGCCAGATTTATCAACCTGTCCACAACAAGTTCTACTAGCTCCTTTGGAATTAAAGGAACTATTGGGTACATTGCTCCAGGTTAGTCACTTATCAAGATGAATTTCTTTTTTCTTTTTGGGATAAATTAAACTTTTGTGCTACTTTTGAAAATTGTTCTTCAGATTTAGCTTATTCTTGACAACTAGAATTTAATGTAACTAAATGCCATGTCGAGAAGAATTTAACGAGAATCATATGACAATAACTCTAAGACCGATCCAGGTATGAGATAGTCATTTCATTTTCCTTATTCCATGAATAAAATTGAAGACATTATTTGACTCCATTCTACGTCATCTTAGTCTTTGTTGCACAGATACTCCTGCAAAGGACTATATCTTTGTTTGTATCCTTACCTAACATATATTCGACATGACACTTTATTGACACTCATGTCAGATATGTCTCGCTCAATTCTAGGCTCCAAAGAGATTAAAATAATGGTTGAAAGTCATTTTGTATGATTTTGATTTACCTAGGCATATTGGTGATATGAGAAAGTGTGTAAAGCATGTACCCATATCATACCATTTCCTGAATCTTAGAACCTTTTGAAACCTAGCATCTACCAGGAATATACATAAATAATAAATAGATAGGTATTATTAAGATCTTGTGAGTAAAATATCTATATAGATATATTTTATGCATTCTAAATATAACACATATCCATAATACATATGTATCTTAAAATTTATAACAACGTAGCAATCCAAATGTGTATCATGTGTGTATCAGATCTGTTTGTGTGTCTTTGCAACCTAGTTCATAGAAGTTAAGAATCATTTTAGTGTTTACTCTTTTTAATGTGTTGTGCTTAATATCTTGTCTCGTAAAGGTCAGTCCAAATATGGAGAAAGGAGAGTTACATTATAGGTAGAGGACACCCAACACAAACCATTGTAGAAACTCTATGAAAATTAAAATAGTCGACAAATTTTTTGGAATAATGGCTTTGTTCTTGTTGTTGTTGTCTACTCTATTATTGTTCTTATTGTTGTCATTGTTGTGTAGTATTATTCGTAGAAGTCTAATAACTATTATTGTTTGGTTCACATGAAGAGTGCGGAATGACCAACAAAGTTTCGACTCATGGAGATGTCTATAGCTACGGAATACTTTTGATGGAGCTATTTACTGGAAAGAGACCTACGGATGGTGCTTTTAAAGAAGGCCTAACGCTTCGTACGTTCGTTAAGGATGGATTGTCTGAAGGGCTCATGAGCACCATGGATGAGTGCTTGCTAGCAAATGGAGTTCAAGCTAGTGACCATTCTCAAACTCTAGATCATGGAAAAACTTTTGAATGTGTTTCTTTGGTGCTTAGAATTGGTCTCCTATGCACAAATGAATTGCCAACAGAGCGAATGGAGATTAAAAGGGTAAGGAATGAACTGAATGAGATCAAGAACAGATTCTTTAAGGGATAATGCTACAAAGAACTGTAACAAGGTCATTCCACTAGATGCTACAACCAAATGAAAGTGGTATGCGTTGACAATGAATTTGAAATGTTATTTTTTTATTTCAGTAAGATCGCTCTTGTATTAGACTTGTTGTCTATTAATAAATTTTCATGTTTATGGCATTGTATTTATCATCCTCTTGCAGTACTTCTATTAACAAGGTTAGTACTATTGACATATGTTGCCAAAATCTTGTACTTGGTTGCTTGTTATTATCTTCTACAGAAAGGAGCAGCTTTTGAAAGTAGCATCTTGGCTTCTTCCATGAGCTACTGAATTTCTATAACAAAAATATTGTAGGGATGTAAAGGTCTTCTATTGATGCCAAATGGCCAAAATCAACATTGACATAGAGATTTAAAAGTCTTGTAATAAAGCAAATTGGGTCCCCATCTGAATTAATTTTGGGATATGATGGTCTACTAATGTTGCCATTTTTGGGCATAAATTAAAATTTCTATGTTGTTTTTCTAAACATTGTTCTTCAGACTTAGCTTATTTTGAACAGTTATAATTTGATTAACTGAATGCCGTGAAGAGAAGAACTTAAGGGGAGTTATAGGGAAATAACTCTTATATCTAAGCTAACTCCGATAACCATGGCCGAAGTAGTCATTTTATTTGCCTTTATTCCTTCTATAGAAATGAAGCCAATAACTGATTCCATTTTACTTCATCTTAGGCTTTGTTGTACAAATACTTTTGCAAAGGATCGTATCTCTGTTCGTATGTGTGCCTGACACTTTTGCATCCGTACGTGACACATTCGACATGGCACTTTTCTTTACTCTCTTGTTAGATATGGCTATATTATGTTAGGCTCCAAACAGACATAAAAGATGGTTGAAAGTGATTTTGTAATATTGAAGTATGTCAAATGTATAAAAACATGAAGATGTATCATACTCGTATATCCTAAATTTTTAGAACTTCTTGTAACCTAGCTACTATCAAGGACATACATAAAATTAGATATTATACAAGATTTAGTGCGAAAAATGTTTATATAAATTTATTGTCATGGTTCTATATAAAAATATCGTATCAAATTTGTTTCCTTAACTTTTTAAGGATATCATTCTCTAAATCTGTACCGATCCATATCTGAATCCGTGTACTCGTTTCTGCAATCTAGCTTTTAGGAGAGCTTTGGAACCATTTTTTGTGTGTACACTTTCACTGTATCATGCTTAATGTCTTATCTTTTACATGTCAGTTTATGTGAGGATAAAGGAGGAGGTTTGCATTAGGCAGTTGACATCCAACACAAAACAATGTTGGATCTCTATGAAAACTAAATCAGTCGACAAGAAAATTTTGGATACAAATGTTATTGTATTCAATATGAGAGTACGTAACCGACTAAGGGTAGACTAAAAGTTCCGTTTGATTTTGCTTCTGCTTTTCAAAAGCAGAAGTAGAACGTCCCGATTTATGCTTCTGCTTCCTATTATATCTGATTTTGAAGTTTATCTTAAACAAACTTTGGAATTACTTCATATGTACCCATCTTCCAAATATTACACTTGTCATCAATAGCTAACCCTAATCTTTTTTGGATAGAATATAGACTAGTTCTGAGATCCACAATATCTAAGCATAGAGCACCACAATTGACTTGGGGATATTGAAGGTCTCCTACTCATGCCAATAGGCCAACATCAACATTGATTTGGAAACTTCAAGGTCTTCTTGACCTCAAATCACCAAGTGACTTTGCCACAAACCTGACAGACTCTAGATGGAACACAACATGACTAAAGTTATAGACCAAAAGTTTGGTGTGGTTTTGCTTCTGCATTTCAAAAAAAGCAGAACAAGTAGCATCCCGACTGCTTCCATAAGCTATCGAACTTCTATAACAAAGATATCTTAGGGATGTGAAGGTGTTCTAATGAAGCCAATTGGGTCCCCACGTGAATTAATTTTGGTGTAATGCCCCGATCTGCGCTTCTATAAATATTAGGTAAATGAGTATAGGAGTATAATAAAATCCTTACCTGCATCTATGTGCTCCTTAATTGGAGTATAATCAGAAAGTCATTTTGTATGGTTTGTTATTGTGCCAGGTACGAGAAATCCTGTAAAAACATGCATATGAAATTTAATATATAGTTGAATAATGGAAACAAATAACAGAGGCACAAATATTGAAAAAATAGCTCGACAAGAACAAAATTAAAATATAATGTGATTCAGCCAAAGATCGGTTAACGTCCACTAAGAAAGGATGATTGACCATGAGGCAATGAGATAATATCTTTATTGAATCACAAAAGAAACCTTACAAGAGTTACATAAACAAATAGTCTTGCAAAACTTTCCCTTATTAGATCTCCGACAAGCTCCCTTTTTTTCCTTTCTAGATTTCCTTAGGGTTCTTTAACACATCAGCAGTGCCTCCTTAGCCTTAGTGCGCAGCCTTTGAACACACAAATTATGATTAGAAAACATCGTAATATAGCTCTACTAAACTTTTCATAAGTCGGGATAAATATGAATCGTCGAAAGCAGTCTTTAAATCTGACTTGTATACCAATACCAGACTAAGCGAATACCAGGACGGCGTCGTTCGCACTCCATATATTGAACACGAAACTGCTTGTGACAAATAACATCTTGTTACATGGAGACTATAAATTTTGAGTAATAGTTGAGTTGATAAAATAAAGTGGTTGAAATATAGTGGAAATTTTATTTCATTGAATACTAAGATTATGGTTGAATGCGTAGGACTATATCCATAATGTAAAAAGATTTTTGTATACAAATATTTCTCTCTACCACAGTGAATTATAAAAAAAATTAAGAAAGAGAGAGTTAACATTGAATATGTTAATGGTTAGTTTTGCTTCTGCTTTTCAAAAAGCAGCCTCCATCCTACTTCCATAGAAGTCCATGTGGTTCTGCCTCTGCTGAAGAGAAATGAGTATGAGAGTATAATTAATCAGATATATATTCGCTTCCTTTTGTGTCCTACTTTTGGACAATCAGAACGATTTTGTATTTAACTTCTGTAAGAAAAAATGAGTTGGGGTTTTCTTAAGTCTTTTTCTTTATTGTATAGAATATTGACTAGGTTTCTGAGTTCCACAATGTCCAACAACAGAGCACCTCAATTGAAGGTCCCTTAATGATGCCAATAGGCCAATATCAACATCGACTTGGAAACATCAAGGTCTCGTAATGAAGTGGGATGTGATGGTCTTGTAATGATGCCAAGTTGCACAAGTCATTCTTGAACTCAAACCACAAATTGATCCATAGAGCACCTCGATTGACTTGGGGATCGAGGTTGAAGGTCTCCTACTGATGCCAATAGGCCAACATCAACCTTGCCTGGGAAACTTCAAAGTCTTGTAGGAATGTGATGGTCTTTTAATTAATGATGCCAAATTGCACTAGTCATTCTTGAACTCAAACCACAAATTGATCCATAGAGCACCTCGACTGACTTGGGGATCGATGTTGAAGGTCTCCTACTGATGCCAATAGGCCAACATCAACCTTGCCTTGGAAACTTCAAGGTCTTCTGGACCTCAAACCACCAAGTGATCTCTGCCACAAACCTGACAGACTCTAGATGGAACACACAGCATGACTAAGGTTATAAACTAGGTTCCTGAGATCCATAGAGAACCTCAATTGACTTGGGGATCGACGTTGAAGGTCTCCTAGCCAATAGGCCAAACATCAACCATGACTTGGAAACTTCAAGGTCTTGTAATGAAGTGGACATATGTGACAAAGGGACAAAATTTGAAAAATATGTGCAAGAGAGATGAAGTAACAGAATAATAAAAGTTTCATAACTGTAATCAACATTGATGTATTGGGTCTCCATCTGAATTGATTTTGGGATGCGATGGTCTTCTAATCATGCCAAGTTGCACTAATCTTCTTGAGCTCAAATTAGGATTAGAAAACACCTTAATATAGCCCTCCTAAATATAAATCGACTTTTAATCTGACCTGCATGCCAATACCAGACTGAGGCGCATAGCAACGTTTTTCCAGCCCAAAAAGTTTCTGAAAAATATGGTGACTATTTGGTATACCGATCAGTAGTTGTTGCTACAAACTTGCACATATCTGAGCATTGTTTGTTGTTTCCTCTCTAGAGTTGCTTTCAGGACTACACACTTCTTAAAAGATGGTAAGTAGTGGTGAAAGGAATTTTCTGCGAACATGACGAGACCAGATGGAACACAGCATTAACTATGACTTGGGAAATTACACTGTTGTTGTTTTTTTATTCCATAAAAGTCCTTCTGGCTCTATAGTGTTGAAAGGAATCTTATTCGAATATAGACAAGACTATAGATGGAACATAGCATTCACTATGACTCAATATAAACACGGTTGGTTTTGCTTTCTGCTTTTTCACAAAGCAGCTTCCATTTCCTACTTCCATAAAAGTCCACAAGTGCTTCTGCTTCTGCTTCTGCCTCTGCTGGCTCTATATAAATGGAAGGGAAATGAGTATGAGAGTATAATCATACCATACCATACCATACCATACCATACCTTAGGCAACAATGTGTTCCTCCTTCCTTTCGCGTCCTAAAGTAGCATCTTCTTCTTCTACCATTATAATTCTACTGCTTCTTCTCTTCTTTTTCATCATCCCACAACACCACCACCTCCATGTCATGTCTGCTCCACCTGCTATACTACCACCAAAACACAACAACATAACCGACCGATCTTCTCTCCTCCTCTTCAAGTCCAAGATCTCTCTCGATCCCCATGGACTCCTTGCTTTGTGGAATGACACCCTTCCTTTTTGCCTTTGGCAAGGTGTCGAATGTGGCCATAGGCATCTAGACAAAGTCGTCTCGTTGAACCTGACATCCCTCGATCTAGTCGGAATCATACCACCTCACCTAACCAATCTTACCTTACTTAGGAGGATTGACCTCTCCTCCAATAACTTCCAAGGGCCAATCCCCCAAGAACTCTCTCGTCTGTCTCGTCTGCAGTATCTTGACCTTAACAATAATTCGCTCAGCGGAATAATTCCGTCGGAACTCAGCCATTGTATAGGCCTCCAAACCATAGATATGTCTTACAACATGCTTGGTGGACATATCCCTGCTGAGTTTGGTTCTCTTCCCTCCCTCCATACTCTCCGTCTAACAAACAATAGTATTACTGGGCAAATACCGGCTTCTCTGGCCAATGCGTCATCTCTTAATATTCTAGCACTGTCATACAATCCACTTTCAGGAGGAATTCCACCAACCTTGGGAGAACTCTCTGTACTGAAAATTCTCAGATTGAGTGCTAACAATCTGGAGGGATCCAATCTGCCGTCCCTATGGAACCTCTCCTCTCTTGAGTTTCTTTTTTTTGGGCTTCAACTAGCTGCAAGGCTCACTTCCACAGGATTTAGGTCAGACACTTCCACAACTTGAATTCCTGGATGCCAACTCTAACAAAATGCATAGATCCATACCTATCTCTTTGTCCAATGCTTCGCTGCTTGGTCGTATTCAGCTTAACGAAAACAATTTCAGTGGAAGGATTCCTCCAAACCTAGGGAGCTTACGACATTTATACTCCTTGACTCTGTATAATAATCAGTTGGAAGCTAGGGAGCCCCTTGATTGGAGCTTCCTTACTTCTTTAAACAATTGCACCAACTTAGAGTACTTAGACATAGATGATAACAGTCTTGGAGGCTTGCTACCAAAATCAATTGCTAACTTTTCCACCACTCTACGATGGCTAACAATGGGAGGTAACTCCATAGAAGGAAGCATCGTCCCAGAAATTGGAAACCTTGTCAACCTAACGATTCTTGGTCTCGGCACAAACTTTCTTTCAGGTCGTATTCCTGCCTCCATCGGATTGCTTAAGAACTTGCATATATTAGAATTGGGCTCCAACAATTTTTTTGGAGAAATCCCATCCACTGTGGGCAACCTATCACAATTAAATAAGCTTCATCTAGATTTTAATAGCTTTAGCGGAAGTATCCAAGCCACCCTTGGCAATTGCAAGTCTTTGGAATTGTTGAACCTTGAACACAATAAGTTGACAGGCACAATACCTAAAGAAGTCATCAGTATCTCTAGCCTCACCCAAGGGCTTTCATTTGAGCAAAATCAGTTAACATGCATGATACCTCCGGAAATAGGGAGCCTAATAAACACAGAAGAGATACGGTTGTCTGGGAACAATTTGTCAGGGAAAATACCCAATAGTCTTGGCAAATGTCAGGTTCTGGAAATCCTTCGTCTTAGTAGAAACTTCTTTGAAGGAAATATCCTTACATCATTAAGTGCATTAAGAGGCCTTCAAGAGCTCGATCTTTCACAAAATAATTTGTCGGGTAAAATACCGACATTCCTAGGGGACTTTCCTGACCTACACGATTTGAACCTATCTTTCAATAACTTTGAAGGCGAAGTGCCAAGAAAAGGGGTCTTCAGAAATAATAGTGAGATTTCGGTCCTTGGCAACGATAATCTCTGCGGGGGGGGGGGGGGGGGGGGGGGGGGATCCGATTTTGCATCAACCTATTTGTGCTTTTTCAGGTCCTAAGAAGAATCATAAGTCTCCTAAGCTTGCACTGATCATTTCAGTTGTTAGCGGATTTCTGTGCTTGTTCTTGCTCTTTCTTTTTGTTGCTTATTATTGTTGGATACGTCAAAAATCAAGAAGGAAACCTATAGAAAACTATACCATCAAGAAGCAACATATAAGTATCTCATATGCTGAACTTGCACTACCAAAATTTGTCGATTTAGCGACGACCAGATCCGTCGCCAGTCCGACGGAAATTTCTATTAGCGACCGATCGCTGACGGGTTTTGGCCAAAAAAATCCATCGGCAATCAGCTCGTCGCTAATAACGGTCCGTCGCTACGTAGTTGTCAAGCGACGGACTAGCGACGGCATTTCGACTTCACAATACGAAGCATAAGCGACTACTTTCCGACGGACTGTCGTCCATTTCAAGTATTAAATACTGAACTGTTTAGACAATAGCGACGTAAAGTTCTGTCGGTAAACCGTCGGAATAGCGTATCAGAGTGTATCGTTCTGTCGCTAATCCGTCGACCGCCGTCGATAACAAAGGATGGATTAGTGACGGTTTGCTGACGGAAAATCCGTCGACCAGGTTCTGGAAGAGGCAGGCATTTCCAGCACCATGGCGACGGATGAGTCGTCGCTATTCCGTCGCTACGCCGTCGACAGAGCGACTGATTAGTGGCGGATTATCCGTCGCCACGGTTCTGGAAATGTCAAGCATTTCCATAACCTTGTCGACGGATTGTCCGTCGCTACGCCATCGCGAGAGCGACTGATTAGTGGCTGATTATCAGTCGCCTTGGCGACGGCTAATCCGTCGCTATTCCGTCGAACTATATACCACCAGAACCTTGCCGACGGATATTCCGTCGATCACCCGTCGCTACCTGGAAACAGTTTCAAATCTCCAGTTAGCGACGGCTCATCCGTCGAAAATCAGTCGAAAACTGGAAATATCCGTCGCTAACCAGTCACTAGTCCGTCGCTAAATGAGATTTTTTGGAAAAAAAATTGCAGCACTTTTTCTGTTCACAAAAATATGCATAAACCAAACTAATATATAATGCACACCAATTATCTAACAATCACATAGACCAAATATATAATGCATACCAATTATCCAAGAATCACATAGACCAAATATGCACATACAAATTTAATGCACACCAATTATCCAAGAATCACAGACCAAACCAAATTAGTAGAAAATAAACATCAATTATTCTGAAGAGTAACATAATATCCGGTGCTATATCCGATTATAGCACAATTAATCCAAAGCTCTCACAAATATTCTAAATTTTCTTACTACAATATTTTAAGAAGAAGGAGGAGGTCGATTGTCCGGTGGTGAAAATTCCAGCTGCGACCGACGAATATACTCCTCCACTAGGTACGACGGTAAGCCGTTGTAGACACTGCTCAGAAGTCGGTGTAGCTGCTCTGGCGACATCAGATCCAGGAGTGACGTCACAGTCGTAGGCGGTACCACAGGGACAACAGGGTTGAAAGAAAGATGACCCACGGAAGAAGGACTGACACCAGCAGTCGACGGACCAGTAGAAGACGGACCAACACCATCAGCAGATGGACTGGCAGCAGCAGACGGAGGCAGAAAGTACGTGGCAAATTGCTCCCGCAAGGACGACACCGCCTTGTGCAGCTGCGTAAGCTGCGACCTAACATCATTGTCTGCCGGGGCCACGGGAGGAGGCGGTGTCGGTGGAAATCTCTGCGTCGCCATGTGCAACGGCCCTAGGGAGCCGATTCCGTACAGGAGCCCTTTCTTAAAGCCGCCGACGGTATCTACGAACAAGTCGTTGCGAGCGGCCAAAGAAGAGGTCGTCCGGGCAGGCATCGTTTCACCGACATCCTCGGTGTCAATTAACTGAGCCCGACTATGGGCCTCACGATACGAAGCCTATCAAATGAATGTATTTATATTATAAGATTTACCTAAGTTGTAATCTAATTAAATCCTATGTTTCACTAATTTAAGTGTGAATCCTAAGTTTACCTAAGTTATAGTCCGAATACTTTTAATTCTAACGTAAATCTCGTAAACATAAGTACTTACATCAGTCTCCTTGGCCCTCTCGTCGACGAAGCTCCCATCCTTCCGTCTTTTGTGCGTATGCTGGAACACGTCGTGCATGGTGACCGATTCTGGCGCCCTTTCCTCCTTCACCGCCCGTTGGGCCTGCATACAAAATTTCTGTAGAACGTCGATAACTCCTTTAATTAATAATACCTAATTCGATAGTGAAATAAATTTACGGTAGCTCACCAGATCTGCAAGCGTCGCTGCGTGGGGCTTTGTGATGGAACTGGGGATTCCCAGGACCCTTCCTTTGGTGTGCGTATTGATCGATAGAAAGTTAAACAGATGTAATACGTGTTCTAACCCTTCATAGGTGGAAACTAGGGTTCACGAATTATACCTACGGCGGAAAGGAGACAAGTAATTCCTGGCAATCTCGAGCGGACGACCCCAAGATCTTCTGCACGTATTCCTTCCTCGTGTTGGAGGTCGTGTGGGAGACGATCTCCCAACTTTTTCTTCTCCTTGGCAGCACTCTCTTTCTCTCCTTACGTGAATCACGAATTTAGAGAAAATTTCAGATTTCTGATCAGTAATCTGGCGGCCAGAGAATAGAGGATATATATAGGCTACGGCAGGGACCATGAGGAGAAATTAGGGTTAGGCCTCCTAACGGATCTGGATATCCCGTGTTCAGCCCGAACACACAATCCAGGCCCATTAACAATAGCTCGGTCCACTAATGAGCTATTGTTGCACTACCTCCCTAATCCCAAATTATGTTTGTGGGCTCCTTTTATTATATGCTCGTTTGGCTCCCCATGTTAAGATATCGTATGTCCGTCGATCAAATTAAGTTACTGACAACTATATTGATTCGACATCTTTTATCCTTAAGTAGTACCGCTCAACTTTATTTGTCATGTCGGATATAATCCACCTGCAGGGTTTACATGACAATCCTTATGAGCTCCTTAAGAGGACATCATCAACCCGATATATCGGGACATGGATTCCATTTATAATCAACAGCCCATCATACATACAATGTTATTACCCAATTCATAGAGATTGTTGATCCATAATGAATCTCACTCTTTTATGAGTCAAAGTAATGCACATTGCATATACATGTCCGTTATTATATCCGGATTAAGAGTACAAGCATCCATAATAACAGAGGTGTTTGTTCTCTTATGTAGTCAGTACAAAGAGAACAACCTCAAGTGGTCCTGTTCAATACACACAAAGTGTACTAGTGTAAACCTATAGTCAAGATAAACTAATACCAGATTACACTACAACCTTTCCAATAGATTGTCCAAGTCCATCTAGGTTGTGAACTATTTATATACTCCATAGGAAACTGATAATATGATCTTCTGTGTGACACCATACACCATATTATCTACAATATAGAATATCAAACATTTGCATTAACACTTGCAACAAATACAATATGCAAACATTTGCCCGTATGATTCTCATTCAAAATTTAAGGAAATAAGGTTACTACAAAAGTGATGCTTTTAGTATATAACCCTAACAATCTCCCACTTATACTCAAAGCATTGCTTTTCAGTATACTGTTACAAATCTTCCACTTATACTTAAAGCCATTCTGCTACACATCTGACTCCCATTCCCTCAACATGACTGTCAAAAGCCTTAGCTGGTGAGCTCTTTGTAAAGGGATCAGCTAGGTTGTCGGCTGATGCTATCTTGATCACAGCAACTTTTTCTTTCTTTACGAAATCTCGTATCAGATGGTACTTACGCTCAATGTGTTTGCCTGTCTTATGGGCTCGTGGTTCCTTCGAGTTTGCCACTGCACCACTATTATCACAATAAAGTGTAATAGACTTAGGCAAACTAGGTACCACATCCAAGTCCAACAGAAAGTTTCTGAGCCAAACCGCTTCTTTGGCTGCCTCAGAGGCTGCCACATACTCGGCTTCCATGGTGGAATCAGCAATACATTTTTGCTTGATACTCCTCCACACAATGGCTCCACCTCCCAAGGTAAACACATAACCTGAGGTAGATTTCCTGGAATCCCTATCTGACTGAAAATCTGAGTCTGTATACCCCAAAGGAACTAAACTATCTGCCTGGTAAACTAGCATATACTCTTTAGTCCTTTTCAGGTACTTCAAAATATGCTTTACGGCAGTCCAGTGCTCTTGTCCTGGGTTAGACTGATATCTGCTGACCATGCCTACGGCAAAGCAGATGTCTGGTCTCGTACATAGCATTGCATACATTAAGCTTCCTACTGCTGAAGCATAAGGAATTGCCTTCATGTTCTCTATCTCTTTAGGTGTAATGCCCCGCTCCGCACGAGGCATTTGGGTTGGCTTGTTGGATGCTATCAGAATGTTGGACCGTGACTTATGTTGGGAATCAGGAGAATTGAGACTGATGCAGTCTCTCTTAGCTGGCTAGACGGAATGGGTATTGGAACGTGGCTCGCTGGTGGAGCTACGCTTAGCGGGATTTGGAGCAGGAAGACCCTTTTATGCAGGCAAGTGGAACTGTCCTCCTTCCTTCTTATTCCTGCATGCTTAATAAATGGAATAATGTGATACTATGAATTGTCCCTAAATGTCCCTTGTTTTGGTTGTCGAATAATAGAGATGCTTATGTTAAGAATTGTTGAGCTGCTGAATGAATCACACTCGAACTGCTAATGCGACTTGATGCTTGAAATGAATTGATAACGTCTATTCGGTTAATAATGTATAAGCAATGAATACTTGAGTAATGAGAAGCTATGAGAATGATACATGAGTAATGAACTGGCTGTACTATTAACACAAAGAATTGAAAGAAACACCTCAATCATGTACATTCTGCATAACTGTTGCTGTTGCTTGCTTCCTCATAAGCAATGAAAGAAAGAATACTGTCCCTATGATATAAATGAAATGATGCAGGTCCTATCGATATGAATGAAATGTTATTTGTTCCTCTTAGAAAGGAATGATATGAGAAATGTTGCAATGCTTGATGCAATGAGAAACGATGAGGCTTGGGATCATTGAGATCACCAAGTGAACAGGTGGAAATATTGAAAAGATGAGATGATGAACTGTTGCCTTTTCTTATCTTATTATTGTATCATGCGACTTCGAACACGATCGGGTCGGACACGCATTCGCATGACCATAGACGTACTTGTATACAGGGATTTCCTCGAACGGTACCCGCGGCGGTGGGATCGAGTCGGCCTAGGAGGAATTGGTGCTTTGGTAGCACGGTATTGGGATCCTCATTCGGGCTCGCAACCTGGTGAAGGGCACATCCCATACCTTATGAAGTCCTATATGGCACGTCGACATGGTGCACAACCACCAGTGGTCATGTAGTCAGGATGCATGCTAATGAATATTTTGTGCAGACAGAGTAAGAATATCATATTGTCCTGTATTTTATGCAGGTACGAGGGAGTCGGCTATCGGTAAGAAATCACTTAAATGTGATAATTCAATATATGTGTTGGTTTAACTTGCGTGCTTACGTTCCAAATAAGTAAATGATGCTGTATGTAGCCTTTCAGTATGAGATCCTGCTTAACATGTTAAATTAAGTATGCTAGAAAGATGCCATGCTATAATCATTGCTCAAACACAACATACATGCTAAGTGATGCTTGAAGTGAGAACTGTTATAACATGTTTAAGATGTTAATGTTAACGATGCCTCAATGATGCCTTTTCATGATAGTACTTAGTATGCCTCAATGATGCCTTTGTATGATAACACCAAGAATGCTAAAATGATATGTCCACATGAATGCTATTAAGAATATGTTTACATGCTTCACTCTGATTTTTACCCATGAACTGTAAACCGATGCTAGGCCCCAAGTAGAAAGATCATACTAATAAATGCTTGCTTAAATGATCACTTTAATGTTGGTTTATGAGAGTGGGTTGGATTCTGCTCGCCAGTACATAGATGATGTGCTGACCCACATTTTGTGGGCAGGTGCTCGTGCTTGGGATATTCTACACACGAAGATTGGATTGATTGGTCCCGCGACATCGAAGATTTGTTGGGCATACAAAAGCTCTTCTTGCACAAGATGATGTCTTCTGTTTATAAAGGGCATAATGCATGGAACATTGAAATCAGTTGTACCAGTGAGATTGTATGCCAAGTCGGTATATCGAGTTGTAATCCAAATGTATCCAAATATCAAATATAAGCTGTATAGCATTGTTCAGTTGGCTTTCAATATAAAGTGAGATGTGCTGTAAACATTGTACTTCAATACAAGTCTTGTACTCTTCTTCAATTATCAATAAAGAGAATATAGTTCTATATATTTCTGTGTGACTTCAAGTTATCCTTTTATCTCTGCTGCCATAAAGAAGTGATGTACTTCTATTCAATGAGAAAGATTGTCCTCACTAACTTCAATTTGTCTGCTTTTGCCGCTGCAATGTGTTCCTATTTGAAGAATTATCACCTATGTACCATCTTTGTCTTGTACAAGTGCAATACCAGACTTGTACGACATCACGCCCAAGCGAGGACGATCGATTCCAAGAGATAAAATATGTCAATAAATGACTCTACGAATCGGGGCGTGATATTAGGTGTCCTCGGACACTGCGCCTTTGATAGAGCAATTCCATGTCTAAAAGGTAAGAAACCTTTCTTAGAATTTTGCATACTAAAATGAGTTAGTACAGTATCGATATAGGAAGCTTGGGATAAGCCCAACATCCTTTTCTTACGATCTCGTAGAACTTTGATCCCAAGGATGTGACCTACTTCTCCCAAGTCCTTCATATCAAACTGTTTGGATAACCATACCCTTTCATCAGATAATACCTTCATATTGTTTCCAATGAGCAAGATGTCATCCACATAAAGTACTAGGAATACCACCACGTTTCCGTCACACTTTCTGTATACACATGATTCATCCTGACATTGATCAAATTCATAGGATTTTATCACCTAATCAAAACAGATGTTCCAAGATCTGGAAGCTTGCTTAAGTCCATAAATGGACTTTTTGAGCTTACAAACAAGATGCTCCTGGCCCTTTTCAATGAACCCGTCTGGTTGCTTCATATAGATGTCTTCCTCAAGACTTCCATTAAGGAAAGCTGTCTTGACATCCATTTGCCAAATCTCATAATCGAGATGAGTTGCAATAGATAAAAGAATCCGAATTGACTTAAGCATGGCTACAGGAAAAAAGGTTTCCTCATAATCGATACCCTCTCTCTGAGTAAAATCTTTTGCTACAAGCCGAGCTTTAAAGGTTTCAACCTTACCGTCTGATCCTCTTTTTCTCTTATAGACCCACTTGCATCCAATGGCTTTTACACCAACGGGTGGTTCTATAAGCTCCCAGACCTGATTAGAATCCATAGATTCTATTTCAGATATCATTGCTTTTTGTCAAGACTCTGCATCTTTATCTTGGAGTGCTTCATTGTAGGTACAGGGATCATAATCTTGTTCCTCAGGGACGAAGTCTGATGACTCTCCCAAGAACATATATCTATCAGGTTGTATCACAACCCTCCCACTACGATGAGGCACTATCGGTTGTGGTGTAACATTTGTGATACGTTGTGCAGTTATTTGTGGTTCATCCTCTTGTACTGTTGGTACTGAAGTACTTGGTGTCTCACATCTCAGTTCTTCTAGAACAACTCTACTTGTGGGTTTATGGTTCATCATATAGTCTTCCTCTAAGAATCGGGCATTGGTGCTAACAATGACCTTCTGATCCTTAGGACTATAAAATAAACCTCCTTTTATTCCTCTTGGATAGCCTACAAACAAGCGTACTTCTGTACGAGATTCCAACTTATCTGCTTTCCCATTCAGCACTTGTGCTGGACTACCCCAAATGCGAACATGTTTTAGACTAGGCTTACGCCCAATCCACATCTCTGTGGGAGTACGAGGTACTGACTTAGAAGGAACCAAGTTCAAAATATAAGCTGCAGTCTCTAAGGCATATCCCCAAAATAAATCTGGCAAATCCGAATAACTCATCATTGATCTAACTATCTCCATAAGAGTTCTATTCCTTCTTTCGGCTGCACCATTCTGTTGGGGCGTTCCAGGTGCAGTCAATTGGGATACAATCTCAGCCTCTGATAAATAATCCCTAAACTCTCCAAAGAGGTACTCGCCACCACGATCTGATCGTAATGACTTGATATATTTTCTATGACGTTTCTCCGTTTCAGCCTTGTACTCTTTGAATTTCTCAAAGCACTCAGACTTACGGTGCATCAAATAAATGTATCCATACCTTGAATAATCGTCAATAAATGTGACAAAATATTCAAAGCCACCTCTAGCTTGGATAGTCATAGGTCCACACAAATTAGAGTGAACCAATTCCAACACATCTTTGGCCCTATACCCCTTTGTCGTAAAAGGCCTTTTGGTCATTTTACCTTCCAAGCAGGATTCACAGACTGGAAGTGCCTCCACTTCCAATAAACTCAAAGGTCCATCTTCAACCAGTCTTTGAATCCTTCTTAGGTTAATATGCCCCAATCGTAAGTGCCAAAGATATGTTTGGTTCATACAAGAAGGTTCTTTTCTCTTATTTAAGTTAGATGACATATTATTCATTTCCATAAGTTGCATTGTGGGCGAAATAGGATTAATGACATACAAATTATCAACCAATACACCAGAACAGATAAAATGTTTATTCTTTCTAATAACAATATTGTCATTAAAATAAACTGAATATCCATCCTTAACTAACATAGAAACAGAAACTAAATTCCTTCTAAGTGAAGGTGCATAAAGACAATCTCTCAATGTCAAAGACTTATTTCTACCAAAAGATAAAGTAACATCTCCTAATGCAACGACCGATACTTTTGTAGCATCACCCATGAACAAGCATATCTCTCCATCACTGAGCCGTCTGGTTTCCTGGAACCCCTGCAATGTATTGCAGACATGATTAGTGGCTCCTGTATCTACACACCAGGTGCCGGTAGATAATACCGCTAAACATGTTTCAACTACTAGTAAATAAGATATACCTTCTTTGTTTCCTTGTTTGAGAAGTGGACAATCAGTCTTCCAATGTCCTGACCCTTTGCACTTGAAACATTTGTCTTTCGGCTTTTTCACCGCGCCTTGAGGTCCCATGCCCTTCTTTGCTAAATTTGCTTGTTTCTGAATGTTATTCTTCTTCTTACCGCCTTTTGGCTTAGAAGTAGAAGCCTTTTCAGAAACAAAAACATGACCACTCTTCCTAAAGAGAGATTCAGCATCCTGTAGCTCTTTTGCAAGTTCTGCCAAACTATACAACCTTTTGTTCATGTTGTAATTAAGGCAGAAATTGTCAAAACTTTTAGGTAGAGTCCCGAGAATGATATCGACCTGGGTTTCCCCATCGATTTCAGCACCAAGGATCTCCATCTCATTCAGATGACCCATCATCTTGAGAACATGATCCCTTACTGGTGTCCCCTCAGCCATTTTTGTATTCATCAAATATTTCATAGCAAACTGCCTAGCTGCTCTACTCTGATGTCCGAAGAGTTTCTTGAGGTTATACATCATGTCATAAGCTGTGGTCATGGCCTGATGCTGATGTTACAGTATATTTGACATAGATGCCAGAATGTAACACCGTGCCATCTCATCTGCCTTTTTCCACTTCTTATAAGCCTCTTTGACCTCTTTATCAGAGTTAGCATCAGGCTTAGGTGGGCATTCCTCAACAAGTACATATTTGTACTCCTCAGCAGTCAGAACAATGTCCAAATTACGTTTCCAGTCAATATAATTAGGTCCAGTAAGTTTGTTTTCTTTAAGAATCACCATAAGTGGACTGAAAGAACCCAATTTTTAAAATCCTGAGAATCACATAAATAAAATTATGTAGGGCAAAAAAAACTTTTTGAATTAACTAAATATTGATTCCTTCAAAACAATAATAAGAAATTCACCAACACCTTGAACACCATGAATTTAGCATGCCACGATAGTGTGGATGTATACAAATTCAACTTTGTTCAAGTAGATTTTTTTTATTAATTTTACTATCATGTCAATATAACTTTATGATAAATAAAATTAATATGCTGGTCTTGCTCTGGTCATACAAATAATAGCAGTGACTCCGATGGGGAGGATACCATTATTTGTATCTAAGTGTATACCATTACTTAATACTAAGTCTATTACCTTGTAATGAGTTCCTTCAGATGGAGAAGTGAACACATACTAGGTAACTTTTTACAATTATCCCTAAAGAAGTTTGTACTGGTGATCCATAATTATACTCATCCGATATGGAGGAAAGCACTAAAGCCAACACGCAAGTATAATTACATCACCTACAAACCAGTAATGGAGACCATAGGATTTATACTAAATAAAAATACTCTCCCACTTAGTTATTTAACAATGAGGGTTTTTCTACTAGTTGATATTATGTCCATGTTGTCCATTATTAATGTAGGCTTGGTTTTTCAAAAAACACAACCACACAATAATAAACATGCATAATTAGAAAAAGCAAAATGACAAAAATAAGAGAAAATATCCAACTATTATGGTCATCTTTGCTGCTCCGTCCTCAACTATCCGAATCCAAAATCTGGCGCTGCGCAGATCTATACGAGGGTTCGGGGCAGCGCCCCGATTTTTTTTTTTAAGGTTTTGGCTGTCGATTCCTTCATCGAAAATCATCTGTCTGCCTCTGGATTGCTCAAAACCAGCATCTCGTCCGGCGTCAGAAACAGCCACCACCGCCATCACGATTGATCAAAAATAATTAAAATTACATCAATCCTATGCCTCCCGAAGGAGTTCACACATAATCTAGATTGAAAAATTAAATTAATAAGCACGATCAACCCTCGTGATTTTAATTACATCCACAGCAACAACAACATCCACGACATGTCCATGGTTTAAACAACACAATCAAAAAATATGCATTGGACCATAATAGTTGGATCTAAGATGCCTGCAAAACCGAGTTAGAACAGATCTACATCTACCGACTATTACATAGCGCAAGTTTTATTGGACAACATGGACGTATCAATCAATACGTAGATCCAAAGTGGCTCTGATACCAATTGATGGAACTGGGGATTCCCAGGACCTTTCCTTTGGTGTGCGTATTGATCGATAGAAAGTTAAACAGATCTAATACGTGTTCTAACCCTTCATAGGCGGAAACTAGGGTTCACGAATTATACCTGCGACGGAAAGGAGACAAGTAATTCCTGGCAATCTCGAGCGGACGACCCCAAGATCTTCTGCACGTATTCCTTCCTCGAGTTGGACGTCGTGTGGGCGACGATCTCCCAACTTTTTCTTCTCCTTGGCAGCACTCTCTTTCTCTCCTTACGTGAATCACGAATTTAGAAAAAATTTCAGATTTCTGATCAGTAATCTGGCGGCCAGAGAATAGAGGATATATATAGGCTACGACAGGGACTATGAGGAGAAATTAGGGTTAGGCCTCCTAACGGATCTGGATATCCCGTGTTCAGCCCGAACACACAATCCAGGCCCATTAACAATAGCTCGGTCCACTAATGAGCTATTGTTGTACTACCTCCCTAATCCCAAATTACGTTTGTGGGCTCCTTTTATTATATGCTCGTTTGGCTCCCCATGTTAAGATATCGTATGTCCGTCGATCAAATTAAGTTACTGACAACTATATTGATTCGACATCTTTTACCCTTAAGTAGTACCGCTCAACTTTATTTGTCATGTCGGATATAATCCACCTGCAGGGTTTACATGACAATCCTTATGAGCTTCTTAAGAGGACATCATCAACCCGATATATTGGGACATGGATTCCATTTATAATCAACAGCCCATCATACATACAATGTTATTACCCAATTCATAGAGTTTGTTGATCCATAATGAATCTCACTCTTTTATGAGTCAAAGTAATGCACATTGCATATACATGTCCGTTATTATATCCGGATTAAGAGTACAAGCATCCATAATAACAAAGGTATTTGTTCTCTTATGTAGTCAGTACAAAGAGAACAACCTCAAGTGGTCCTGTTCAATACATAAAAAGTGTACTAGTGTAAACCTATAGTCAAGATAAACTAATACCAAATTACACTACAACCTTTCCAATAGATTGTCCAAGTCCATCTAGGTTGTGAACTATTTATATACTCCATAGGAAACTGATAATATGATCTTCTGTGTGACACCACACACCATATTATCTACATTATAGAATATCAGACATTTGTATTAACACTTGCAACAAATACAATATGCAAACATTTGCCCATATGATTCTCATTCAAAATTGAAGGAAATAAGGTTACTACAAAAGTGATACTTTTAGTATATAACCATAACAATCTCCCACTTATACTCAAAGCATTGCTTTTCAGTATACTGTTACAAATCTTCTACTTATACTTAAAGCCATGCTGCTACACATCTGACTCCCATTCCCTCAACATGACTGTCAAAGGCCTTAGCTGGTAAGCTCTTTGTAAAGGGATCAGCTAGGTTGTCGGCTGATGCTATCTTGATCACAACAACTTTTTCTTTCTTTACGAAATCTCGTATCAGGTGGTACTTACGCTCAATGTGTTTGTCTGTCTTATGGGCTCGTGGTTCCTTCAAGTTTGCCACTGCACCACTATTATCATAATAAAGTGTAATAGACTTAGGCAAACTAGGTACCACATCCAAGATCAACAGAAAGTTTCTGAGCCAAACCGCTTCTTTGGCTGCCTCAGAGGCTGCCACATACTCGACTTCCATGGTGGAATCAACATTACATTTTTGCTTGATACTCCTCCAAACAATGGCTCCACCTCCCAAAGTAAACACATAACCTGAGGTAGATTTCTTGGAATCCCTATCTGACTGAAAATCTTAGTCTGTATACCCCAAGGAAACTAAACTATCTGCCTGGTAAACTAGCATATACTCTTTAGTCCTTTTCAGGTACTTCAAAATATGCTTTACGGCAGTCCAGTGCTCTTGTCCTAGGTTAGACTGATATCTGCTGACCATGCCTACGGCAAAGCAGATGTCTGGTCTCGTACATAGCATTGCATACATTAAGCTTCCTACTGCTTAAGCATAAGGAACTGCCTTCATGTTCTCTTTCTCTTTAGGTGTCCTCGGACACTGCTCCTTTGATAGAGCAATTCCATGTCTAAAAGGTAAGAAACCTTTCTGAGAATTTTGCATACTAAAACGAGTTAGTACAGTATCGATATAGGAAGCTTGGGATAAGCCCAACATCCTTTTCTTGCAATCTCGTAGAACTTTGATCCCAAGGATGTGACCTACTTCTCCCAAGTCCTTCATATCAAACTGTTTGGATAACCATACCCTTACATCAGATAATACCTTCACATTATTTCTAATGCGCAAGATGTCATCCACATAAAGTACTAGGAACACCGTGTATTGAACATGACCACTTGAGAAGAAATTAGGGTTAGGCCTCCTAACGGATCTGGATATCCCGTGTTCAGCCCGAACACACAATCCAGGCCCATTAACAATAGCTCGATCCACTAATGAGCTATTGTTGCACTACCTCCCTAATCCCAAATTATGTTTGTGGGCTCCTTTTATTATATGCTCGTTTGGCTCCCCATGTTAAGATATCGTATGTCCGTCGATCAAATTAAGTTACTGACAACTATATTGATTCGACATCTTTTATACTTAAGTAGTACCGCTCAACTTTATTTGTCATGTCGGATATAATCCACCTGCAGGGTTTACATGACAATCCTTATGAGCTCCTTAAGAGGACATCATCAACCCGATATATCGGAACATAGATTCCATTTATAATCAACAGCCCATCATACATACAATGTTATTACCCAATTCATAGAGGTTGTTGATCCATAATGAATCTCACTCTTTTATGAGTCAAAGTAATGCACATTGCATATACATGTCCGTTATTATATCCGGATTAAGAGTACAAGCATCCATAATAACAGAGGTGTTTGTTCTCTTATGTAGTCAGTACAAAGAGAACAACCTCAAGTGGTCCTGTTCAATACATACAAAGTGTACTAGTGTAAACCTATAGTCAAGATAAACTAATACCAGATTACACTACAACCTTTTCAATAGATTGTCCAAGTCCATCTAGGTTGTGAACTATTTATATACTCCATAGGAAACTGATAATATGATCTTCTGTGTGACACCACACACCATATTATCTACAATATAGAATATCAGACATTTGCATTAACACTTGCAACAAATACAATATGCAAACATTTGCCCATATGATTCTCATTCAAAATTTAAGGAAATAAGGTTACTACAAAAGTGATGCTTTTAGTATATAACCCTAACACCTTGATCCTCCCGTATGAAGGCCCGCGGCCTGTCGGTTCGCCTTCGCCTTCTCCGATTTCTCCTTGTACGCAGGGGTATCCATTATACCTAAGAGGTCCTCATAATACTCCTGCCGGATCCAATTCGGCCTCGTATGCCCCATTTTCAGGTCATGAATCATATTCCGTATCTTCTTTGATGCAGCACTTCTGTAGGTCCTGCGGATCGCGTCCTCGCGATGGGGGGGCCACCAGTACGTCGTCTAACATAGAAATTCAATTATCACGTAATTTAAAAAATAGTTGATTAAAGAGTAACTGATAATTAACCAGAAGATATAGATATATACCCTCAACTCGTCGAGCCAGACGTACTTCACATTTAGGGACACCGACGAAAAGTTGAGGTAGGGACCGTGGAAGTTAGCCCTGATAATTTTTCCAAGAGCCCTGCCAACATTAAACGGAAAAAACCTACAAAGAAGAAACGACTGGATTATTAACTTGAATAAATGAAAGAAATTTAATAAATTATCTTAAATTTACATACGAGGTCCCCGCGGGCCATAGCTCTCATCGGAACTCGCCTCTCGGCCTCTCTGGTGCCGTGGGTCCGCGCATGTACTCCCAGTAACCGGATGGAACCGAGTATGGGGGTACTCCGGGGCCCACTGTGCAATAACTGGGGAATCCCCTGGTGGATCCGCTGCTGGTGGTTCCGATAGCGGAACGGATCCGCTAGCAGATCCGGACTCATGCTTCGATGAAGTGGTCGATCGAGGGCGGGATGCGTCTGTGCCCGGGGTACTCTCCGGGTCGGGTTCGCTCGATGGGGTCACATCCCGGGAACTTTGAATGCAACCACGACCACTAGCACCACTACGACCACGACCACGACCCGCACCACCACCACCACCACGACAACCACCAGCACCACGACCACGGCCAGCCATCATGACCTGTAAATAGAACACATAAACATAATTAACAATATAAAAGAATAAATGGATATAAAAAACTAAACTAAAATATATATACCACCAGTAGGGAGACGAGTGCCGTCGCGACGAAAAAGACTAGGAGTGCCATCTGCAATAAGTAAATAATCGAATGAAAAAAACATAAATTTACGTAATTTCTTTTATGAGGTCAAACTTAATTCACGTAATTGGAAGTGTTTTTAATATACAACAATATTTAACCTAATCATCGTCTTCGTTCTCATCCTCGGCCTCGTCTTCATCATCATCCTTCTCATCATCATCCTTATCTTCATCGTCGATTTCATCTGTATCCTCATCCCCATCTTCTTCTTCTTCTTCTTCTTCTTCTTCTTCTTCTTCTTCTTCTTCTTCTTCTTCTTCTTCGTCTTCTTCTTCTTCTTCTTCTTCTTCTGCCTCAATATTTGGGACAAGATGCCTCTTTCTCCCTTAGTTGACAGCTAAGTCTTGTGTATCAACCTCTTTCTTCCATTGTATCTGAGTGTTGTCCTAAGTATTGGGACTTTTCGATCTGGTCCTCTTGGTATGCTGGGTCTCCAACGTTGAATGTATTTTTAGATTTAATCTTGCATACTGCCCACTAGTCAAATCGATCTCTACGACGCCTTGGGTAGCTTGTATAGTAGACTTGAACAACCTGATTTGCTATCACAAATGTATCGGACCCTCTATACCTCCTGCGATGATTTATATCGACGAATCCAAATTGTTTATCGATTCTCCAACCGATATTTGGTGTCGTATCGAACCACTCACATTTGAACATCACAATATGCATATCATATGGGCCAGTATATTATAAATCTACAATATCCCGAAGCACTCCATAATAGTCAAAGTTCGGCTCGTCGTCATAGATGGTGCCTCTTATGCAAACACCGGAATCCTTGGTACTGATGTCGTCATTGATAAATTCGACATTTATAGCATTCTGAGTTGACTTAAACCTGAAGCTATTAACGACATAGCCTGGCCAAGTCTTTATTTGCTTCTTCGGTCCCAATGCCAGATAACGAACACTCTAATGAGTGAGTGTTGTTTCAGGCAATAAAACCTGTAAACAAATATTTATAATTTAAATGTTTCAGATTATATATTTATAATCTCAATTATAATCACAGTTACTTATGTATTTACGAAACCATGACGGAAATGCACAATCAACCTCTCTTTGAAGTCCCTCATCGGTAATATCGGGTGTCCTCATTTTGACTTCATCTCTAAATACACTATTAGAGAAAATAAGAATATATAACTGTAGTCACTTACTTCATCAAATTCGAGATTATAACGAGTGCAAGTGTACTGACTTACTTCTCCAAATCTCTCACTTCTTGTATGTCACAGTTTAACAAGACATATCGGTGAGCGGCATCATACTCATCGTCTGTCAACCACCGTCTTTTACTAGCCCCAACAGGCTTGCCCCTTACATTGAATATTCCTCCATCCTCAACGTCCTCGTCATTCCTTTGAGGTCTATTTCAATTTGTCTTAACATGAGTATCGAAATAAATGGAGCAGAAGTTTGACACCTCTTCGATAAAATATGCTTCGCATATCGAAGCCTCTATATGAGTTTTGTTGTCAACTTTTTTCTTTAGATGGTGTAGGTATCTAGAGAGACAAATTATCTTGAGAATTAAGAAAGAATTTTAAAACACACTGAAATTCAACTTAAATTATATCGATTTTTATGTACCTTTCAAATGGATACATCCATCGATAATGAACAGATGCACCGATACGGGCTTCATATGCTAGATGAATCGGTAGATGCTCCATGCTGTCGAAGAAGCCAGGAGCAAATATTTTCTCCAACTTGCAAATTGTTAAGATAATCTTCTCCTCAAGTTCAACCATGTGTTGCACAGTCAACTTAGTTGTAACACCCAGTTTTTCATATGAGGGTATTTTTGTCATTTTTGGGGTAATTTAAATTTATTAGAATTTATTAGAATTTTTGGGAATTTTTAGAAATTATTTTGGAATTGTTTGGACTAGGTTGACTTTTGACTAGTGTTGACCCATGTAGACCAACCTAGGAGCTAACCCTAGTTAGTATGGACTTGGTTAGGATATATGACTCTAGTCTAACCTAGCCTAATCTTTGGTTTGGTCATTAGAACCTAATTAGTAATAGAAATTAGAAAGTCATAAGTCATGGTTTATGATTTAGAGTCCTTATTAATCAAATCAAACCAAAGCCTATGTAACTTGGCCCAAAGCCCAAACAACTACCAAACCCATGTGGCCGGCCACCCCTATCCTCATTGGGATCACCACCATATTTATATCCTCCTAAAATCTAGGGTTGCCTCTTTCTTAGGAAGGCTCAAGCTTTAGAAAGGTTAGTTTCTATTATATTTTAATTCCTAGAACTCCTGTCCTCTTCCTTTTTCTTTCTAATTCATTCCATTAGATCCTAATATGACTATTCTTGCTGTTGCTAAGGTCTCATCTCAGTTTGAGGTTGTTTTGATTTGATTGGGATATCAAGAGAGGAGCTCACAAAGAGGGGTTTTCTTGAGAAGTTCAAGCTTAGGTAACTCTCTCAAATCTCCATGAAATTTTGATTTGTCTTCATCATTAGGGAGCCCTAGGAGTCCCCTAAGTATCAGTATAGATTTTGTGTCGGGTATCCTAAGTTTCGTGTCCATTTGGACACATATCATGACTGTAGCCTAGGTGTTTGTCGAAATGCCACTGAGGGCATTTCAATCTTGTTTGTGCATTGTTTTTAAATAGGAAATTTAGTTTTATCATTGATTATTGGTTCTTGATCTCCTGATGTGATTTTCGAGTCGGCTTGTATCGGATTCGTGGAGTGGACACGCGCGTGCACACGCTCGCGCTACAGTGTTCCCCTGCCACTCGGGGCCTGTAGCGGACACGACACGCCTCTAGGACACGTGAAACTTGACACGAGCCATGGGGCACTGGCTGACACGCCACGTGTCAAGTCCCATGTGTCCCCGTGTCGTGTCGAGGAAGGAATCAACCGTGCACGTGTATTGCACTGTCTGTGCACTATAAATTAATTGCCACTGATACGGCGTTGTAGCGTCGGACACGACACACTAGGACACTGTGCAGGTTGACCTAGACCTAGCCCTAGTATAGGGGTACACGTGTGTGCAAGCACGAGGCCTAGTTTGGCCTGTGTCGTGTGCACGACACGCGTGCACACACGCACGAGCCTGTGGTCTACACAGTGTGTGTGTGCACTGTTTAGTGTTATTCATGTTTGGACACATTTGTGTCCATCTTGGTGGACACGAACAGGTTGTGGGACACATATATGTTGTGTTTATACACTACCAACCTCTGTTTTTGTATTTTACATTGTTTTGGCTTGTGAATTCTCGAATTGCCCAATTTCCTGATACATTGAAACCTGAGAAATTCCAGTTTTGAATACGATTTGGTACACCTGTTTAAACCCAATTAATACTGATTAAATGATGGTTTAGTTTCTAAATATAATTCTCCTATATGTAGTCTAACAGTGTGTATGATTTTGGGATTTGTTTGATTGATATTGAAGTCGAAATGAGGTTGTGAATGTTGAGACTAAACTGTCATTAACTGATACTTGATTTTCTGTTTACCTTTCCAGTTTTCGAAACTGAGTTTTGTCTGATGAGTTAACCTATTAATCACTGATTAATGCATGTTTTTAAGGCTCTAATCTAACCTCCTATATATTATCTTGATGTGGTTAAAAATTGGGTTTGTATTGATGGTGTTTTGGGCTCAAACCTGAATTTTCAGATGGGACTATTAAACTGGTTTTTAGTTCAATGTTTACTGATGATTGATATCCCTTAAAACTGAGATTTGAACTAAGGACTGAACCTGAGGATTACACCACACATTGTTTCATGGTCTCTCACACACTGTACATTTCAGTACTTGTTTTCCTGCTACACTATAATACAATGGCACTCATTGCAATCTTGTTCTCACTCACACACACACTCTTACATGTTTCACTCACTTATACACTCACTGATTTCTGATTTTCACATACACAAGGACATACCTAGCCACATACTCACATGTAAACCACACACACCCTTGTTTCACTAAAACCTATCACTATTTGCACACACACATGCTCACTGTTTTCTTACAGTTTCTTACTGATTTCACATCACTCTCACACCACACACACAAGTCCACACACACATACACTTGAGTGTCCCCTCTCTCCTTCCTATGTATATATAATATATGTATTGTGATATATAAGTTCCTATATATATGAGTGTGTGCTTTTATATACCTATATGATATAGTGTATGGATGATATTGTATAGTGGCTATAGGTTGTGTGTTCTAAGTTACATTATAGCCCAGGCAATATGTGTATTGTTAGATATAGATATTATCTTGTGTAGATATATGTTATAGGTTGGGTTAGGCATGTTATTGCCTAGTAAACCTAGATATGACTTGTTAGACCTAGAATAGACTAGTATAGACTAGTTTGACCTAGTCTAGACTTGGTTGACCTAGTTTGACTTCTAGGGTTGACCAGAGTTGACCAAGAGTTGACTTTGGCCTAGTTTGACCTAGAATCATGTAGAATGCATAGTAGGACTTTATTTTACTATTATGGACTTGTTGTGACTTGTGCTGTTCTGATTAGGAGCCAGATACCACTCCTCGGACAGTACTTTCATATTGGACACTCAGATACCAGGCGAGTACATTCTCTGATCATTCCATATCCTGCCTAGAATTATTTTCTGCATTAAATTACTTTACTTGTACTGTCATATTGGCCACACGGGTTGGTACTATACGGATCCCTTCTTGAGATGTTATCCTTAGGGAGCATTGGGTACTACATGTTCTGTGCATTTCACTTACATGTCGTATCACTATGCTTCACAGGTTCTTCGATCACTTGTGACATATACTCTTATGATCACAGAGTCTCCTAGAATCCCCATTTTTGGGACTACCATGTACCATTCTTCGGGGGCTTACCACCCTTCGGGGGCTGTTACATAGAATCATAACATAACCTGTTTGGATCCTTGTGTACTGATTGGGGATACGGGGGAGTAGAAGTAGACATGTGAATAATACCCAAGTAGTATCTTATCAGAATCTCTTCCATAGTGTCTTATCAGAATCTCCTATGCCATTTACATGTCTATATTGTACTCTGACTCACTAGCCACTGTTAGTCTCTATTTATAGTAGATATTTCTATTACAGCTCCCTCTCTCTGTTTACATACAGCATTTCTTTCAGTACTTGTATCTTACTTTACTGCATGATTATATTTTTTAACCTGCTATGAACTGTTGAGATGTATTGTGCTCGCTCCTGTCCTGACTGGACCTGTTGAAAATATTACAGAGAACGAGGAGGAGGCTGGTCTGGATACTTACTACGGGGCAGCCTTAGATGTCACCTGCGATCTGGGCCCTCAGAAGGACCCAGCTCTAGCTGAGGATATCACCCCGATTGCCTAGACTAGATTAGTTAGGCTTATCTATCTTTTATGTAGTCTTGAGACATATTTTAGCTAGACCTTATTCTGAGTTCAGAGTTGTATATATTCTTTCATTCTGTATCTGAGACCCTGTACTTCTGGTTATTTACTGGGATTATCTTAGTTCACTTTTCATCTATTTATTTTCTTGAGTTCTATTTCATATCGTGCTATCTCTTCCTTAGTTGTGATTGAGTTTTACTGCTATGTCACCCCCATTCGGGGAGTATAAATTGTTTAGAGATATATTGCTAGATGATTGTTGACCTAGGACAGCGTTCTACCGCCGACACTGCGGCGTAGGCTGGACGTACCCACGTCTCGTGCCCCTACTCTAGGGTGCGGGTTGTGACAAAACAACTTAGTTGAACAAATATCCCTAAAAAATATTGATAGTTCGGCCAACGGAACCCATACAGCAGAAGGCAACAACTCTTTCAAAACAATGGGCAGTAATCTTTCCATAAATACGTGGCAGTCATGACTCTTCATTCCCGTTAGCTTGCGTTCATTGAGATCAACGCATCTAGACAAATTCGACACATAGCCGTCGGGAAATCTTAAAGTAGATATCCACTTGCAGATTATTAATCTATCTTCCTTGATCAATGTGTATTGTGCTATCGGTTTACTTATTTGTTCAGCAGCTCCCCTTTGTATCAAATTCAGATAAGGATGCTTGCATATCTCGGCAATGTGTTATCTTGCTTTTGGATTGTCCTTCATCTTTCCTTTAATGTCCATGACGGTATTGAAGATATTATCGAACACATTCTTTTCGATATGCATAACATCAAGATTATGTCTTATAAGATTATCTTTCCAATAAGGCAAGTCCCAGAAGATACTCCGTTTGGTCCAGTTATGGGTTTGTCCGAACCCATCGACACGATTGTTCGATGGATCTTCCATTACAGTGGGCAAGTCCTTTACATCTTCCCAAATATCGTATCCCGACAATCTGGCTGGCGGATGAGAAAATTTTTATTTTCCAGCTCTGAACGCGTCCTTGTTCTTTCTCCAAGGATGACTCGCGGGCAGAAATTGACGATGACAATCAAAGAAAGAAGTTTTTTCTCTATGCTTAAGGCAGAACGCCTTACTATTTTGCATACATATCGGACAAGACAGGGTGCCGTGAGTACTCCATCCCGACAGCATACCGTATGCAGGAAAATCATTGATTGTCCACATCAGTGAAGCTCTCATCTGAAAGTTCTGTTTCCTGGTAATATCATAGGTCGTGACGCCAATCTCCCACAGCTGTTTCAGCTCATCCACCAATGGCTGTAAATATATATCGATATTCTTCGTCGAATTTTTGGGACCCGGTATGATAGCTGTCAAGAACATATAAGGAGTCTTCATACACATCCATGGTGGCAGATTATAAGGGGTCAGAATGACCGGCCAGCAGGAGTATTGAGATCCCGACTGCCCGAAAGGGGCAAATCCATCAAAATATAGCCCCATGCGTACATTTCTAGGCTCTGCAGCAAAATCTGGATGACGAAAATCAAAATATTTTCACGCCTCTCCATCCGAAGGATGTGACAATTCTCCATCGTCCTTTGTGCGTTCTTCGTTGTGCCACGTCATGTGTTCTGCTATATTCTGAGACATATACATCCTCTGCAAGCGCTTCGTGATCGACAAGTAATGCATATACTTGTAAGGACGTCGTTTTCTTGTTGACTTTCCTTTTCCCCTGACTTCCTTGTAATGATCCGCATTACAGAAGCTGCAACTTTCTACATCCTCGTTCTCCTTGTAGTACAACATGCATCCGTTGTGACAACAATCTATCTTGTCGTACCCCAGTCCCAGTTGTCGGACCATCATCTTCGACTTATAGAAGTTTTTTGGAAGCTCTTTTGCTTCCTTCGGTAACACCTCCATCATTAGTTATGTAATCCGATCATAGCAAGTTTGTGGCAAGTTAAAATCGGACTTTATGTTCAACAACCGCATCGTCACTGACAGTACGGAATATGGCTCACAACCAGGATATAAAGAAGTTTCAGCATCCTGAAATATATCATAGAACTCCTTCGACTCGGGATTAGGATCCTCCGGATCAAAATTAGGCCCTGCCGCGTCATATACCATATCTCGTACAAGGTTTTGCACGTCTCCATAATCAACGGAGCATTCGTCGTCATCGACGACAAAATTTGCTGCAGCATTATCATCAAAAGCATAAGTAGCAGCATTCGCAACCTGTCTTTCCGCATATAGTTCACCTTGCGATGACCACAGGCCGTAATCACGTACGAAACCCTTACGGGTCAAATGATCTCTTACACTCACCACTTCTTCGTAACGTCTATTGCGACAATTACGACATGGACACTTGATTTTGTTACCGTCCATAAACTGAGCTTTGCTTATGGCATACTTCAGAAACACTTCCACGCCTGCCTGAAAATCGTCACTCATACCTATTCTGCTCTCGTGTTGTCGTTTGTACATCCATGTACGATCAACGAAATAACGATCCATCACAGATTGGATGTAAAAATCTGTATAGTAAGACAAAATAAACAGAATTAGTATATAATCATGTAACTGGTGGATCCCCTGGTATTCTAGCTCGAGAAGAAAAAAATCTAAGTACAGTTGTTACTAATAGTTCGATACCGATAGCTTGATACCGAGTTCGATACCGATAGTTCGATACCGATACCGATAGTGCGATACCGATACTGATAGTCCGATACCGATAGTGCGATACCGATATCGATAGTACGATAGTATGATAGTCCGCTAGCGATACCGATAGTTCGATACCGATAGTTCGATAGTTCGATACCGATATCGATACCGATAGTCTGATACCGATTCTTCGATAGTCCACTAAGTCAAAATGATTCCTCTTAAGCATCGAGCATGTTATACACTGTTCAACTTGACGAGTTCTTAAATATTTTTGTGGTGTTGTATGCTTGCAGCAGCAAATCAAGTTTTAGAGTCATTATAGGTCAATTAATCAAACTGAGTCAATCTATCTATTTCTAAATTGCAAGAGTCCACTTCTAGGATATGGGAGCTATATCCTAAATATCGAGTCTAAAATTAACTTGGTTAGGATACTAGAGTGTCCGTACTATCTAGCAAGCACTACCTTAGTCTAGTCACACTAGCATTAATTACCTATAATTCCTACCATGTCTACACTCACACATTACACCCCAAGCCGTCCTGTATGCTAATAGGCATGGTAGGCCTGCCTTCATTCCTTACTCTCTAAAGCACACATACACATATATATGTATATCACAGTTAGATGTATAGATATATCACAGTTAGATGTATAGATATATACATCTATATTCAGTGACTTATGCAGATGAAGAACTCGCACTATCCTTGACACAGTGAACATATACACCATGAACCCAAACTCCATATTCACATTTACTAATCCAAACACCACCAAACTAATGGATAACACCCAATATGGGTAACACATTATTTAGCCAATATATAAACTCAGATGAATTTGAGAAGCAAAGCTCCCCACCGCCCCCGACCAAAGCCCGCCACCCCAAGTCCGCCGCCCAGCCCCCGACGCCCCCGCCCCAAGCCCGCCGTCCAGCCCCCGACGCCCCCGCCCCAAGCCCGCCGCCCAGCCCCCGACGCCCCCGCCCCAAGCCCGCCTCCCAGCCCCCGACGCCCCCGCCCCAAGCCCCCCGTCCAGCCCCCGACGCCCCCGTCCCAAGCCAGCCGCCCAGCCCCCGACGCCCCCGCCCCAAGCCCATCGCCCAGCCCTCGACGCCACCGCCCCAAGCCAGCCGCCCAGCCCCCGAATGTCCCCAAGCCCGCCGCCCCCACTGCCTCTACGTCGACACCGCGACAGAGAGAGAGAGAGAAAGAGATCGAGAGAGAGAGAGGAGATTACCTTCGAAAGAGAGAGAGAGGAGAGGACGCCGACGCCGATCACCAAAGCCGCGGGAAAGAGAGAGAGAGAGAGAGAGAGAGAGAGAGAGAGAGGAGAGAGTGTGAATTTGGGGAGAAGGCGAAAAGTTCCCTCCGCCGTTTCAATTTAAGTTTGGAACGTATATTTAGTGACGGAATAGCGACGTCAACGAATCCGTCGCTCGGTAGTCGCTATATTTGATACTTGCTAACTGAATATCCGTCGCTATGTAGTCGAAGAAATGTCCCACCAATTCTTGACATAATTCCCGCCAAATAATCGACTACGTAGCGACGACTATCGATCCGTCGCTATATCTCTGACACCCTAGCGACGGATGTGCGACCTTCCCTCCCTAAAATTAAAATAAAAAATGTAAAGGCGTGTGGTCGGTAATCCGTCGGCGAGCGGCCATGAAGCCGTCGCTAACGTCGACTGAAAATTTCCTTTGCTAATAGTCCGTCGCTAATTTACTATATTTTGGTAGTGTTGTCGAAGCAACAAATGGATTTTCTGAAGAAAACCTAATTGGTTCTGGTAATTATGGTTCTGTATATCGAGGAACGCTAGACGATCATGAGAATGTCGCTAAAGTTATTGCAGTCAAAGTGTTTAACATTCAACAACTAGGAGCTTTGAAGAGCTTCATAGCGGAGTGTGACGCCTTAAGAAATATCCGAAATCGAAACCTTATCAAGGTACTGACTATATGTTCAAGTGTTGATTTCAAAGGCAACGACTTCAAGGCAATGGTTTTCGAGTTCAAGTCCAATGGTAGTTTAGAAAGTGGGCTGCATCCAGAAAGAAATGATCCTATCGGACTGAAAATATTGAAGCTTATGCAGCCGATAAATGTAGCAATAGATGTGGCATCTGCATTGGAGTATCTCCACCACCATGGCCAAGCTCCTATTATTCATTGCGATTTGAAGCCAAGCAATATTCTTCTTGATGATGACATGACAGCCCTTGTGAGCGACTTCAGGCTAGCCAGATTCATAAATGAGTCCCCAACAAGTTCTACTAGCTCCTTTGTAATTAAAGGAACTATTGGGTATATTGCGCCAGGTTAGTCACTTATCAAGATGAATTTTTTTCGTTTTTTGGGATAAAGTAAACTTTTGTACCGATTTTAAAAATTGTTATTTAGATTTAGCTTATTCTTGACAACTAGAATTTAGCTTAATAGAAAGCTATGTCGAAAAAAACTTAACAGGAGTCATATGAAAATAACGCTAAGGTTGATCCAGGTCTAAGATAGTCATTTCATTTTTCCTTATACCTTGAATAAAAATGAAGACATTAATTAATTCAATTTTATGTCATCTTTGGCTTTGTTGCACATATACTCCAACAAATTAAGGGCTATATCTTTCTCTGTATCCTTACCTAACATGTATTAGACATGACACTTTCTCGACACTCGTGTCAGATATGTCTAGTTCAATTCTAGGCTCCAAAAGACCAAAAATAACGGTTGAAAGTCATTTATATATGTGTGTATCGGATCTGCTTGCATGTCTTTGCAACCTAGTTCTGAGAAGAAGTTAAGAATTATGTTTAGTGTTAATTTACTCTCTTTATGTGTTGTGCTTAATGTCTTATCTTGTAAAGGACGGTCCAAACTTGTAGAAAAGGAGAGTTACATTAGGTAGAAGACATCCAACACAAAAATATTGTAGGATCTCTATGAAAATTAAAATACTCGACACAATTTTTTATATTAATTGCTTTGTTCTTGTTGTTTACTCTATTCTTGTTCTTGTTGTTGTCTCTGCTATATTAGCATAACTAATTAACAATTAGTGTTTGTTTCAAATGAAGAGTACAGAATGACCAACAATGTTTCTACTCAGGGAGATGTCTATAGCTACGTAATACTTCTGATGGAGCTATTTACTGGAAAGAGGCCTACAGATGGTGCTTTTAAGGAAGGCTTAACGCTTCGTACATTTTGTTTGCCATTAAAATTCTTTGATTGCAAATTTCAATACAAACAGAACAGTGTTACAATATAGGACTTAGATGTAGTCCTAGGAGTACACTTTTGTTTATCTGGGTCCCTTGAGCCGAGGGAGTAAGTGGTAATGCGTTGACTCCGTTGACGATCTGACGACGGTTATCGGTTCTCTGAAGGTCTGGATTGCTTTGGGTGCTGGAGCTTACTGAGAGGAGGAAGGCGTTGAGTATCTGTATCTGCCTCTCTGGTGGTTGTGTGTTCTGTTCGTGTGTAGGTAGGTTGGTGTGTGTACGTATGGAAGAAGGAAATGATCCCTCTATTTATAGCTTTGCAGGCTGGCTGCTCATGCGTGCATGTAGGATACGCCTGTACGCGGGGATGCCACGTGTTGTTTGCTGAGGGAGGCGCATGAACAATGCACCCTGATCGAGGGGTTGAATTCTTCATACTGCTGTTGTGGACCGGCACGTTGCAGAGGAAAAGATCTTTTTGTTGCTGAGATCTTGGATGAGTCGAGTCAAAGGACACGTGTCATCGACCCATGGCTCGAAGATCTCTAATTTGGTGGGGAATGATCTGGTAGGATGCGCCTAGGATTTGGCACATGAGGAGGCTTTGGCTCGTAACCTTTAGGTGTCACGAACCATTCGGGGCGCATGGCTTTTGAGGCGCATGCGAGGCTTCATAAGTGACTTAACTCCTGTCTTTCGGGATCAGAGAGCAGTCTGAGGCGCATACAGAGCTTTAATGGTGACTTTCTTTCTGTCTTTAGGGATCAGTGAAAAGTCTGAGACGCATAGCTTTTGAGGCACAAGCAGATTTGGACGCATGGCTGTAGAGGCGCATGCAAGCAGTTGTGTGGCCACGTGGCAGTAGCCGTCGGAGGAAAGTAATAATGATGCTGACGTTGGCGACGCTTCATCTTCTGAACTGTTCAGACATCGGGAGACGTGCTGCCAACTCTGTCAGTTCAGCATTTAATGTTTGTGACATTCGATGCACAGCTGAGTGGGCACATCGGTTGGCGTTCTACTAGGCGTATAGGGACGCATGGGGGCGCATCCCTGTGATGTGCTTGGTACTGAAGGGCGCATCTGTGTGATGCACTTGATGTTGAAAGGCGCGTCTGTGTGATGCGCGGTCTGGCAGACACATCTGCTTCGTGATACGTCTTTAATGGTGCGACTGTTACGATCTTCGAGTGCTTTAAATAGCTGTTTTGACTTAGCTGAATTCGAAGCATCCGGTTCATCCATTTAATATAAATTTATTGTACAAAATTTGGAGAGCCATCCACTTGGCGCATGGGTTTGATTTGCCCGGCCTATAAATAGTGGCATGGAGAGAGTTTGCTTATCGTTCTCTCACGTTCTTCCAACATGAACTTGTTTACTTGGATGCATTCTGTTGACGAAATGCTCTCGAGGGTGAAGATGCGACGCAATGTCTTCATTGATACACTTGAAGGTGACTGTTACATCCAAAAGTCAGAGTCGAGGGCTTCCGAAGCAGGCGGAAGGTGCCTGTTGCATCCAAAGATAGGGATGCTCGAGCCTCGTCTTCGTTGTGCAGGAAGAGCCGTAGATCAGAATGGCGGTGCTGCGGGTTTGGGGGCTCTTTCTTCCTTCAAAATAGGTGTAGCCCATTCTGGTTGTGTTGAAAGCTGCTCCTTTAGCCGCAGTTTCGATCACGGTCTTCCTTGGCCTTTGGAGGCTCTTTCGAAGCCTCCCCTGGCCACAGGTTGGCTTGTGGTGCTTTTCTCTTCCTCGGTTTGGAGAGCTCTTCCTCCAGCTAGAGGGTTGATTGCCATCCTCGTTCTGTTCAATAAATGCTTCATTAGTCGAAGCATTTAGACGGCGGTAAGCCTGGCTGGAAGAGCGACACATAACTGGGCTGTTGAAGGGATGCACATAACTGAGGATGCACATAACTGAGCTGCTGAAAGGGATGTGCCTTGCTGAGGGTGCATGGTGAGATGTGCCTGACTGAGGGCGCATGGTGATTGCTACGCCTACTTGAGGGCACATGATGGCTGCTGGCTGTAGACTTAGGATCCTTTCTTTGTAGAAATTCTCCTTTGTACAATTCTTAGACATGTAATAGACTTTTATATGTAATAAAAAGTCTTCTTTCAATGCCTATTTTTGCTGTTTGTGAAGTACTTTGTCCAAGCTCTGGCGTATGTAGTCTGGCGCATGGGCTTTCTGGTTCTGAAATGCCATGCTTCTACAAGACCCCCTTCAAAGTTTTCAAAACTTTTGGATAAGTTTTGAAATACTTTGAATAAGAAGCATGGTGGTAGAGGCGCACGACTGTTGGGGCGCATAGATACTCCGCGCATCAGTGATGGAGCGCATGCTCCGCTCAGTTAATGCAAATGATAACGCATCGATAACCAAGAAAGATTAATGATGATCTTTTTGGTTTTATTTACGGTTATCTTTTCACAGAACCCGAGGCGACGGCTGAGGTCACACTTCATCGGTTCACGTGTACGACCAAGCCTATAAATAGACAAGAGATGGAGAGAGAGAGAGAGTTCTTCTTCTCCTTGATTTTGCTTTTTAGAGTTCTTCCTCAAAACCCTAACTTTTCCTTTCTAAAAAAATGGCTCCTAAGACTCCTCGTGGCGGTGCTGGGCGAGGCAAAGGGAAAGAGCCTGTAGAGGCTACTGTGGAATTTGCCGAGAAGGATGCTCCTGTCACCATTGTGACTCTGGCCGACGTTCGACCCGCGGTGACGTGTGGGTGTCTTTTCTTCCACTATTTTCTTTGTTCATACGAACTTTGGATCATGCGGCTGAGTTGGCGTGCCCTAACTCTCTGCTGCCGACACGTATGGATGCGCCGAGGTTTTGTCCTGCCGACGTGCATAGGTTTAGACCTTTATCATGCACCAAGGTTTTAACTTCTGACGCGCATGGGTTTACACCCTGATGATGAGCCGAGGCCTCTGCTGACGCGCATGGGTTCACACCCTGATGATGCGCCGAAGCCTCTGCTGACGCGTATGGGTTTACACCCTGATGATGTGCCGAAGCCTCTGCTGACGCGCATGTGTTTACACCCTGATGATGTGCCGAAGCTTTTACTGAGGCGCATGGGTTGACGCCCTGATGATGCGCCAGGTTGCTTTGACACACTTTGTCTTTTTGCCTGACTTTTTATTTTCGTTGTGCCAGTGTCGATGACAATTCCTTTGCTGAATGAGGTCCTTCTGGATGCTTTCCTTTGTCAAATGGGAGTTGATTTTGACGAGGCGGTTATCAACCCTGCGAAGGATGCTATCTTACAGAATCAACCCCCTGAGAGAGTGCTGCAGATCCAGAACCAGTTGCCGATTTTCCTTCAGAGTATGATGGAGAGCGGAAAACTGAAATCTGCTGAATCCGAGGATGTGACCTTCTTAAAACCTGCCTTTTTGTTCGGTGGCCGCCTGATCTCTACTGAGGCAAAGATACTGAAGGTCAAAGAAGACTGGTTCTTCTCTGTAAAAGGTATGGTGCTGTATATGCGACAACTTGACCGCCAGTTGCCGCTGACGGCCTTCTATCGTTTAGCTTCCAAGAGAAGGATGCCCTGGGAGCTTACTCCTTCTCAAGGAGGGGCCTTGGGAGGTGCTCTTTCGATTGATGCTACCTCGAATCAGAGGGATACTCTGGCCGCTTCACGAACCGGTCCCTTGTTTAGTTACCGAACTTTGCATCCTGGGAGCCTCTACAGTGATGTCCCTAATGACACTTTTGTCTTTAGTGGCTCAACCTTTGCAAGTCAGATGCTGACCTCGAGGGTCACGTATCCGAAAGCTGGCTTTAGGGTTGAAGGTTAGTGTCATCACATGCCGAAGTGGGACGAGTTGACCATTTGGGTGCTTTCAAAGTTCAAGGCTGAGCTTAAGGAGATTGGGCTGACAAGCGCTATCTGTGCCACGCAGGCTGGCATGGACCTCAATAAGCCTATGTTCCTTGCACTCTTGGAATTGTTCAATGCCCAGACTGGCACCTTCTTTACTCCGGTGGGGGAGTTGGAGTTGGCTCTTCATGAGATGTACGAAGTGTCCAAGCTTCCTTGGGACTCGGAACCGTACGAGGAATATTTTCCCTCAAATGAAGAGATCCAGGTTCTGGAAAATAAGGACCCAAAGATGATGGTTATTTTCAAAGAGGTGGCAAGCCATCATTATTTGATGCACCGGAAGGACAAAGGCAAGACCCAGCCGCATGTGACTGCTTGGAGGGATTACGTCTTCAAGCAGGATTTGGTTGATTCCTCGAGGATCCAGTTTACGACTCTGCAAGGGTTGAAATCCGCAGAAGTGTCTTCTGAAATAAGCCGGCTGGAGGAGAGGACCCCTCGTTCCAATGAGAGCGACGAGAACGCGTATAGTTGCTTCTGGCACTGTGCGCACCGGATGTCGTCTAAGGCGGTGCTGACGGCATACTTGATGATATGGCTCCGAGATTGTGTGTTTGCGGGCGGATTTGGTGTAGTGGAGAGGGTACACCGGAACCTCATTTTGCCCGCCGTGAAATTGGTCATTGGACGTCCTTTAGCTCTCCTCCCCGCGATGGTGTGTAACCTGTTGCGGGGTTTGAGGACCTTTGCTGATGATGTGATCCATGAGAGAGGAAGAAATGACAACTTCCCCGAGCCGAACTACCATTCCATTATCTTATGGGATGGTTGATTCTGCATCATCCGAACATGATGAGTCCAGGTTCGGAGGAGGATCATGTTGAAGGTGATGCCTTTATCCGCCGCTTCTACAAGAGAAAGTGGTCACACACTGGCGTCCCCGTTTGTCGGAGAGTTTTGTCCTACCTTCAGGGGTGGAAGATTGTCAAGGTCGGCCCCATCTTTAAAGATTTCGAGGCTGACCAAGATTTAGACGACTCAGGTGAAGATGCGATTACTCTGCCGAAATGGGGTTTTCGTTGGTTGCAAAGTATTCGGCCTTCTCACTTGGTCTATCGGAACCAGAATAGGTGTTATCTGGAGCCGTATCTGCCCAGCCGGTTTGCTCGCCAGTTTGGCTATACCCAGCTAATGCTACGGAATCCCAGTAACAATCTGGGGTTCATCGGAAGTTTGCTGGATGGAGCCCGGGGCTGGCAATATTACAATGCCGGGTGTACTGGTGTTCAGTTTACTACGCCCGTTCGCAACCCTCGGCCACAGATCCTGTATTCGGCAGCTAAGCTGTATTGCACAATGAATACTGTGTCTCCTGGTTATGATAGGGAGACTAGTTTCATCATTGGAACTCAGCTGGAGGCCACAGCGAATATGTTGATAGTGGCTCGGTCATATCGTCCACCGGAATTGGCGGGATATTGGGTTGCTGCTGCAGCATCAGTGAGAGATCCTTCTGTTGGGAAAAGACGGGCCGACGCAGAAGCTGGTTCGTCTGTACCAAAAAGGCCGAGAAAAGCCACGACTCCAAAGGCTACGGGAATGCCGTCTGTAACGCCAGTGGAATCAGCTCTTGCCGAGGTAAAGAGTCCTCCGTAGTTTTGGCTCATCTTGTCATTTTGGTGACTTGTGCTTTTCTTTTTGTAGGGATCACCGAAGAAGAAGACCCGTGTTTCGAAACCGGGTGTCAGTAAACCGAAGGAGGTGGCGAGCTCTTCTGATGAGCGCATTCCTCCGATGGTGATGTCTCCAATGGAGGAGAATCCGGAAGATGTTGTTCCTACGAAGGTTTTAGTATCTCCAGACTTTGTTGAAAGAGGTGCGGAGGTTGCAGTAACTTCCGGGATGGTGCCAGCTGCCGTGGAAGCCTTGGACGCTGAGGGTCCAGCGGACACAGGGCCTCGTGATGATGAAGTGGAGTGGAGTTCGTCATCTTCAGATGACATTGCTCCAGAGTTGTAAGAGTCTGTTACGGAGGCAACAGATGTGATTGGAATGGAGGAGAGGGTTGATTCCCCTCCTTGTCATGATGAGGGGAGGTCGGCTGCTTCATTGCCGAGCCCTACCCCAGACTCAGCGGCGGAAGCTGAGGTGGCTACCGATCAGGGGGCAAGTGTTGATCTCCCTGTTTTGCCAGGGGAGGTACTGGCTGTTGATAGGATGTTGGGGGCTGAAGAGGAGGCCGCTGGCGTCGATGGTTCTTCCGAGTTTGGGAAGGATAAGGGTGTGATGGAACCCTCTGTTGCTCCTTCTACTTGGGGTACTATCTCGACGCATGTTTTGGCTTCTTCTGTTCCTGTGGCTCCTCAGGCTATTAGTCAAGCCCCTGTTGATGAAGAGCCTGTTGATGCCGAGGGTCCAGCCTCACGGATTGAGGTCGACGGATCTTCTTCCGGTTCGCTAACTAGAGCAGCTCCTTCGACTCCTGCCATGACGTCGCAGGTGCTGGCGGATGCAGATGAATACGTGAAATTCATCGTCGAGGCAGTGTATAAAATGCTGCAGAGGGGGTATCGACAGTGATGGATGCCAACGGGAGTTTTGCGACGGCAAAAACTCTGGCATTGCCTCATATCAACCTGATCCGTATTCACCAGGGCCACGATCATATGGCCGACATTCTGGAAGCCACGGTGGCTGAGTTGGACCAGCGGCTTTTCGAATTACAGCGCATCCAGCGAAATGACCTCTCCGTCCTGATAGATGCGGAGAAGGAGAAGCTGATCGCCGAGATTGAGTCTTCCTATCAGGCCACTGTGAGTGTCTGGGAACGAGAAGTGGCTAAGACTGAAGCTGCAGTGGAGCGGTTGTCTCAGTCTACACGGGAGACAGTGGAGGCGCGAGCTGCATTGGACGCTAATATCACGGAGATTGACGCCCAGATCCGCCGCCTTGAGGAACAACGGGCCCGACTTCTAGACGCCAAACGTGTCCAGACTGAACACGTAGCATTCAAGAAGGAGGAAGCAGCTTTCATCCACCGGGCTCTTGCTTTGGCTCAGCAGCGACAGCAGCTGGATGGGAGGCATGAAAATGATACTTCTCCTGAGGCTATTGAAGCGATGCGTCGAGAAGCTGAACGTCGAGTCCTGGCGACTGTGGAGACTTGAGCGGCAGACTTGAGGCGTCGGATTGAAGAGCTTTCAGCCAACCCTGGGGATGTTTAGGGACTGTAGTCTCTTCTTTTTTGTATTTTTGCAACTCTTGCTGGGGTTGTAAACTTTTACTCTCTATTAAAAATAAAGAATATAAAGTTTTTTTGTGATGTGTTCATTTTTGCTGTCATGAACTTGATGATTTGTGTAGACCTATTATCTTTTATGCACCTTGGTTTTTAGGTACAGATAATAAGTTTGAGAGAACCCTCATGTTTGCTCAGAGGTGATGTGGACATGGCAAATATGGGATTCAAGTGGTGGAATCTCCCTACTCAGAGGTGTTATGGACGTGGTAGGAATGATCCTGGGGGACACGCGGAACTACTCAGAGGTAATATGGATGTGGAAGTTCTGCGATCAATGTACGACAATACAAGGGTTGTCTGTACGGGATGTTTACTCAGAGGTAATGTAGACGTGGTAAACATGGTGGGTAGCGTAGTCTTATGGGATGTAAGATTCTGCTTTATAGGGTGTAGTAGGGCAACTCAGAGGTGATGTGGACGTGGTTGTCCTTCTACTGGAGGATGCTACGGAACAGCTGGGTTCCGAAAGCGTATGATTTTATGAACGGGAATTGTCTATGAGTCCTGATAATTGGGTCCACAGATCCTCGGGTGGAAGCACATGTCTGAAAGATGTCAAGAGTAGTACTTCTTTAGGAACTTGCCGTTGATGGGCATCATGAACAAGTCCCCATTGGATTTGGTGAGGCGGTAAGTACCGTTTGAGTATACCGTCTCTATGATGAAAGGTCCTTCCCACTTGGGCTCGAACTTTCACGGTGTCTTGTGAGTCAACACCATCGGCCTCCTGACTGCCAGAACCAGGTCGCCAACTTGGAAAGTCCTCTGTTTGACCTTCTTGTTGAAAGCCTGTGATATACGGGCTTGGTAGAGTTCGATGCGCTGTTGAGCTAGGAGACGCTTTTCGTCAAGTGCCTCTAGTTTTCGCAGACGACGACGTTGATTGTCCTCTTCTGTGAGTTGGTTTATGATTGCTACGCAGAGTGAGGGTATCTGGATCTCGAGAGGCATTACCGCTTCGCTTCCGTAGACCAAGGAGAATGGTGTGTTGCCTGTCGGTGTCCGTACCGTTGTGCGGTAGGCCCAAAGGCATTCGCCGAGCTTTTCATCCCAGTCGCGTTTGTTAGATGACACGACCTTTTTGACTAGCCTGACGATAGTTTAGTTTTGTTGAACGCATCGGCCAATCCGTTTGCTGCCGGATTGTAGGCGGTCGATGCCACGTTTTGAATACGATTCTTGTCACAGAATCTGCTAAAAATATGGCTAATAAACTGAGGACCATTTTCGTGGATGATCCTCCGGGGTACTCCGAAATGGTAGATGACGTGGTGCTTGATGAAGCTGATCACCCTGGAGCTTTTCACTTCTGCCAGTGGAACTGCTTCTGCCCATTTGAAGAAGTAGTTGATGATTGCTAGGATGAAGCGGTGTCCTCTCGATGAAGGAGGGGTGATCGGTCCCACGATGTCCATGCCCCAAGCTTTGAAGGGCCAGGAGGCGACTGTAGGATGTAGTGGTTCTGACGGTGTATGAATGAAGTCTGCGTGAAGCTGGCACACATGGCACTTCTTAGCATATTTGACAGCGTCAGCGGCCATGGTTGGCCAGTAGTAGCCCATGCGTCACAGTCGGTCCTGCAACTTAGGGCCAGGTTGATGGGCCCCGCAGGTTCCATCGTGAGCTTCTCGAAGGGCTTCGGCTGCTTCTTCGTTGGACAAACATCGAAGGAGAAGTCCATTGTAGGAGCGTCGATACAGCATTTTAGTAGCCGTATCATATTAGAATCGAAGGGAGCGCCTCCTGACTGAGACGGCTTCTTTCGGATCCTCTGGAAGAATTCCGTAGACAACAAAGTCGATGAACGGGAATCTTCAGTCTCGGACTTTAACACCAGCACTCGTCGACATGGCATGGGCCACTTGTGAGCACAGGTTATTTTTAGGGCAGACCAGGTCTCGACCCACTATCGTGACATAGTGTTGAGTCCCGAGGGGTGTCGCTAATGAGGCTGCGAGGCCGGCCAGAGCATCAGCCTCCAGATTTTGTAGACGAGGTACATGTTCGATGAAGAACCCGGTAAAGGTTGAAATGATGTTCAATGCAACTTCATGATAGGGGATCAGATCTTCATGGCGAACCTCGTATTGCCCTCTAATCTGGTTTACGACGAGTTTTGAGTCGCCGTAGGCTTCCAGATGATTCACCCCCAGCTGTCGCGCCAGCTGGAGTCCCATAATGAGCGCATTGTACTCGGCAACATTGTTGGAGCACGGCTTTGAATGGGAGTAAGCATGCTGAATGACCAACTGATCGGGGAAGACTAATACCACCCCCACTCCTGCGACGATTTGGCCTTTGGGGCCTGTTCTTGAAGCGCCATCGAAAAATATCCGCCAGACGGAGCCTTCTTCGACGACGTTTGATTCTTGGACCTCATCCGGGATGTCTTCATAGAGTCTTGAGGACTCTGGGATGGGGTGTGCAGCTAAAAAGTCAGCCAGAGCTTGACCCTTAACAGCTTTTTGCGGAACGAACACCATGTTGTATGGTGTTAGCAAGATCGCCCATGTGGCTAGCCGGGAGTTCAATGATCCTGGCTTCGTCATGAGGACCCTGAGCGGATTGACTCGGGAAACGACATGAATTGTCTTTCCCGAGACATAATGTCGAGTCTTTTGGATGGCAAATACCAAATCTAAGCACTCCTTTTCAACGGGGTTGTACCACTGTTCGGACCCGATTAGAGTTCGACTGAGGTAGTAGATTGCTTGCTCATAGCCTGTGTCGCTGTTCTAAGCTAGCAGGGCACCGAGGGAATGATCCATGGCATGGACGTAGAGGAGGAATGGTTTGCCGACGACTGGTGCCACAGGACTGGCGGGCTCGTCAAGTAAGCTTTGATGTCATCGAAAGCTTTTTGGCATTCCTCAGTCCAGACGTAAGAGACTCCCTTCTTCATGAGCTGAGTGAAGGGTTGACATTTGCCGGAAAGGTTTGCTAGATCCTCCGGATGTATGCCAGACGCCCCTGTAGGCCTCGAAGTTCTCGAAGATTCTTCGGAGGGTCCATATCAAGGATAGCTTTGGTCTTCTCGGGATCGACATGAATGCCTTTCGCCGTGATGATGAAGCCCAAAAACTTTCTGCTAGAAATCCCTAGGAAGGATTTAGTGGGGTTCATCTTGAGTTGATGCGCCCGCATGAGATCGAAGACTGTCTTGAGGTCTTGCAGGTGATCTCCTTTAAGACGGCTCTTGACTGCGATGTCGTCAACATAGCATTCGACTGTCTTGCGAAGGTGTTGACGGAAAATAGTGCTCATCGCTCGTTGGTATGTCGCACTAGCGTTTTTCAAGCCGAAGGGCATCACTGTGTAGCAGAAAACACCCTTTGGAGTCCTGAATGACGTGTGTTTTGCGTCATCGAGGAACATCTTGATCTGGTTGTAGCCCGAATACTCGTCCATGAAAGACATGCGTTCGAAGCCACATGTGTTGTCGATCATCACATCGGTGATTGGAAGCGGGAACTCGTCCTTCGGGCAGGCAGAGTTGATGTCCCTGAAGTCGATACAAACTCGTATCTTTCCATTCATCTTGGTGACGGGGACAATGTTGGCTACCCAATCTGGGTGTTGTTCTTCACGGATGAAGCCGCTGGTCAAGTGCTTGTCCACCTCCTGATCGATGGCGTTCATGATGTCCGGACGGAAGCGTCGCTGTTGTTGTTTGATAGGCTTGGCATCAGGTAAGATGTTCAGCCTATGCATCGCGATCTGGAGATCAAGTCCCGGCATATCTTCGTAACTCCAGGCGAAGACGTCGATATACTCTTTAGCCAGCTGGATTAAAGATTCTCGGTCTTCTCCTTTTAGGCTTTTGCTGATGAAGATGGGTTTGGAAGAAGATCCATCCCCAAGGTCGATCTGCTCGACTTCGTCTTCGGTGGGAGGTTCACGTAATTCAAAACGAGACTGCCATTGTTGTCCTAGGCATTGGGCCCAGGGTTCTTCTTCGAAGAATTTCGACGCTTGGTCTTTGCCTTCTTCTTCTTGAGATTGTACAGACGTCATGTTGGCTGAAAGCACCCTCTTGAAGACTGAGCCGATACTGGTATCAGAGTCCCACGTTGATGCTTCAGACGAGTGAGAATGTTCTACTTCTTCCGCATCTGAACTCTCTGGAGTTGACGACGGCGTGACATAGTCTACCCCCCGTCGAGTTTTGTTGTAGTAGTCCTGGGGCTTTCCTTTAGGTGTCGGAAGCCGGAGAGGGAGACGTCGACCCTTGCCGTAGTTCAGGCCTTTGTCGCTTTTTAGGTCGTAACCCATTTTTTGGATGAGGTACTTTGCCTTGTCCGTGTACCGATAGAGTTGCATTTTGCCGGCATCTGGTTCTGGCTCGAGTGGCGGAAGGTCTTGATGACGCTCAACCTTGTCGAGGATGATGGATTCTTCGTCTCGACTCCGTGGTGGGACTATATAACAGACCCCTTGGGACGGGACTACTCGATATACATGATGGACAATCGTTATTTGTGTTTGCAACGACCGTAGAGCGTTATCTAATGTATACATGACATTCCAATGTGGAAGACTAGAATAATTAAAAGACACTCTGTTACTGATGAAATATGAGATTTTATCCCGCGGGATTACATTGTCTAGAGAAGGGGCATCTACATCAGCCGAGGTATATTCCCCCAACTCTTCATCTGTAAGCACTGGAGTGAGATCGGGAGAGTCCACCACAGCGTTGGCTTTGGAGTCCGAGAGGACTATGTGGGCCTTTTCTGGCAGCTGGGATGGCGGCGGCTTGCCCTTAAGACGCACCTTTAGAGGTGCCTCCGCTGTGCCTCCGATGATTGGTTCCTTCCCCTGTAGTTTTGCCACAAGGGGAGCCGATGTTTGAGGCGGCTTTCCCTTGAGCCGCATCTTCAGGGGAGCTTCAGGAGCAGTTGGTGCTTTCCCGGGCAGTTTAATGCTCATTGGAGGCAACTTCTGAGGCGGTTTGCCCTTGAGTCGGATCTTCAAAGGAGCATCGGGAGTGACCTCGGGCTCCATGTTCGGCTCTGCTGTCGTTTCTTCTTCGTCGTCAGCATCATTGGCTTCCTCCCCGTCAAGTGATTTGTATAAGTCAGCATCGGTGAAGTAGGCTTCAATCCCTTTGAAAGGGTTTATGTCCGCGAACTCCGTACGGATGACGTTGTTGGTGGACACGTACTTCATACATTGGTGGAGCGTGGACGGCACCACCATGTATTCATGCAGCCATGGGCGACCCAACAGAAGGTTGTAGTTGACTTCAGCGTCCACGACATAACAAGTGACCTCGGTTCTGAGGTTACCGATGTGGCACTTTAGTCGTATTTTGCCCAGTGGTTCGCTTTTGCTGGCGTTGAAGCCACTGATTGTTGTGTTGGAAGGCGCCAACCGGTACATTGGGATCTCCAGTGTTGAGAGCAGCGTCTTCGGGATGATGCAGAGGGAAGACCCTGGATCGATCTGAATCCGCTTTACCTTGACTGAATCGACATACCCTGTATAGTACAGCGGCCTGTTGTGTCGGTTGTGTTTGAGCAGCATGTCTTGTTGGGTGAAGGTTATATTGGTGATAACCTCATCCGCACAATGACGGTACGTGCATACAGTCGGGAGATCTTCAGGCTGCTTGACCTGACTGAGAAAGAATTCAGCATCCTTCAGAGCTTCACAGAGAGCTTCTCGGGAGTCCTTGGATAGACGAAGGAGTTCGAACAGAGATAGGCGGGCAGGAGTATTGGCCAATTGTGCCAGTATGTCGAAATTATGGGGCTTAGCTAGCCCCGAAGCATTCTTCTTTCGTAGAGGCCTGTCGAAGCGGGCCTCTATCTGCTTCTGCTTATTGGCGGCTTGGGGCTTCAACGGGCCCTCGTCTTGGACAGCAGGGACAGTTCCAGGAGGCACCATCTCGACGGCAGCTTCGTCGGGTTGGACGTTCTATTGTGAACGTGTCTGTACAGGAAGTGCCTCTTCCGCTGAAGAAGAGACCGTACGGCAAGACTTGATCTTCCTGCCTTTGGATTTGGAGGTAGGGCGTACCTCCGGTTGAGTCACCTCAGAGACAAGATCGGGGTGAACCCATAGGATCTCTCCCCGAGATGTGGTGAGTGGGATGAGTCCACTCACATTGTCACGGGTAGGTGGTAGGTTAACCACCTCCATTGTCGCCTTGGGGATGGGGACGACGCCATCTTGTGTTGTAGTCGGCGGCAGGGTGCCAAAATGGAGTGACACCACGTTGGCTGACACCGTCTTCTCTTCGTAGTCGACGGAGATTACATTCGCATTGATCATGCGCTGGATGTAATTCTTGAGGACATAGCAGTCCTTGGTTGGGTGTCCGATAAACCGATGGTAGTAACAGTACCTCGGGTTGTCCACTTTCCTAACCTCATCGGGACGCTTAGGGTCCGGAAGCTTGATCTTGTCACCTTGCTTCAGTATCTCAAAGAGTTACATGGTGTCTTCGTCGTTGAACGAATAAACCTCCTTCGGCCTTGGTGAAAGTGGAGGTTTCTGAGCAGGTGCTGACGCACCTTTGGAGGCATTGACAGTCAATGCATGTTTCCCCTTTGTCTCTCGTCCGGGGTTGTTGGCTGCAGGCCGTTTCCCCTTGTCTTCAAAGGTGGGGAAACTGACTCCCAGAAGACGAGCATTGGCCGCCTTCTTCTCTGCGGCTTCTGCTTCAATGATCAAGGAGCTCCAGTCGGGAGGAGGAGTAGAGTTAAGCCAGAGTTTGACTGCGGGCAGCATGTTCATGCTGCAGGAGGAGAGAAGCGCATGTTCTGGTATGCCCGGGGGCATTCTGAAGCAGGCCTGTCGGAAGCGTTCGATGAACACTCGAACTGTTTCCTTTTCCTTCTGGCGTATCTCTATAAGGGACGCCATTGTCATGTCCTTTCCGCCGTCGTAGAAATGGTCGAGAAAAAGGCGCGTCAGGTCATCGAAGGAGGATATAGAATTGTTGGGGAGGCTGCAGTACCAGTCGTACGCCACTCCTTTCAGTGCCCCAACAAATATGCTGGTAAGTAGTGCGTCCTCCTTCGGAAGATGTCCCGTCTGAGACTGGAAATACGTCAAATAGCGATGCGGAGAGTCATTCCCGTCGTATGGCGTCAGTGTTTGTGGTTTATACTTAGGAGGATAAACCACCTTATTCCATTTGAGGGGATAAGGTTGGGGGATGCCCATCTTTTGGCGCTCCTCTTGTCTTGTCTTGGACTCAAAGCGCTCACGCAAGTCCCTGATCATCTCGACCATGTCTTCTGTGGAGCTGGAAGTCGGGGAAGGTGGTACCACCGGGAGTTGAGCATTTGAGGGCTCCGACGTTCGAGGTGCTTCGCGGCGATCTATGTCCGAGGATACCCGTTGAAGGGGTACACTCGATTCTCCATTGGCCCCTGGGTCGGGACCGGTAGAAGGTGTCTTCGCCAAAGCAGATCGTATCTCAAATACTGCTTGAGTTAGTGTTTGCATGGAGGTAGAGAGGGTTTTGAGTCCTCCCTCCAGGGTATCCATGTGTTGGACGAGGTCTGTTGGCGGCGCATCAGACTCGATATCAGCCCCAGTCACGTTTACTGTCATGACGCGGCCGGGAGTGGATGGATGGGTTGAGGCTTCACTCTCGGCCTCACTCTCTTGTGGGGGAGTTGCCTCTCCTGGAGCCTCATCTTGGCTACCCCCGGCTATGTTCGGGAGAACATTCACCAAGGGCGCATCTGCAAGGGCCTGATTACCCTCAGCTCCATCTTGAGAGGCCTCTACGTCTCTGGAACTCGGGTCCGCAGATGCTAGACTACCCCCAGCTATGTTCTGGGGGATATCCTCATCTTCTGGGAGGCTGACAGGATCCGCCCCAAATGTGCTTTGGACACCCTCGTCTTCGGACTCGACAAGGGTCTGACTACCCCCAGCTTTTTCCAAGATATTCTTCCTCCTCCGAGTGCCTTCGAACACTTCGGAGGACGCGACAGCTGTCTTGGTTTTCCTCGACTGGCTTTTGGACGAGGAAGAGGAACTGCCAGTCGCCTTTCGGACTGACGAGGAGTTGGAGATCACGTTGCATGAAGCAACCCTTGGCTCTTCTTCTGTTGACACCCTCTTCCCGAGGCGACGTCGGAGGGGTGTCGATGATTGCAGCCGCTGGAACACCGACTGCCTTGATGGGACTGTCGTTTTGCAACAGCAGTTGATGGTGACAACAGCACAAGTATGCCCCGTGAGAGGCGCATCGTGCTTGTTAGTTGACTCTCCTGATCGGCGCTTGTGAGTGATCACGTTACGCAGATCGTTGGAGAAGAGTGCCACCTTCACATCCCCTTCAGGCACATGGCAAGGCCAAGCGTCGGGGTGGTCAAGTGAGTGCTGCGCCCCCTGATCTAATACCAAATAGGCATCCCGATCAGTAGTGGGGGAACCACAGCATTTGAAGTGACTTGAACGGACCTCAGACACACAACCAGAGGAGGCACGGGAGTTCAAGACCACTGGATTTTCCTTACTCGACTTGGTTGTGCACGCAATAGATGCACCCAAGCGAGATAAGGACTTTGAAGGTCAGCTCATTTCTGGCGTCGCAGCACTCGAGTCGACCTTGTACAGCTTACCATCAGCAGCGCGCATGATTGTGAGCGCATGCTTCTGGCTTGCTGCTGGCATAGCACGTTTGGGGCGCATGGCCCATGCTGCCTTGCATTTCTTCGTACCAGTCCGCTGGGGAGAATAGTACTCAGAATCCAAATTCTTCTCGCCATTACAACGAGTGAGTCTGTCAAAGACAGAGACCTTCTGTGGCACATCAGAGGTGATACGCGGGGCATTGGCTGCGCCCCTGCTCCATCGACGTATCTTCCTCGTCTGAGAGGGAGATGGCGGGGGAACGTGGTTAGCCACACGTTTCCCTGAGAGATGCGCTGCACCATCGGGCGCATCTTGGTTGCTGAGGACGTCAGCAGGAAGGGAAGGCTGGATTGGCACATCCCCTTCGGTGGTGGTGCCCGAGGCGTCGACCTTGCGCACCCAGACTCGGCGGGTCTTTTTCGGCTTCGGCAGCCGCTTCGAAGGACTCGCACTGCCTTCAGAGATGAACTCCTCATACGCCTATTGATTGAGGCGTACGACCAGCGTCTTGTGGGAGGAGCCCACCTTCACGTCGTCGGATTGCGACATAGCTTTCTCGGTGGAGGAGAAAGAGGTCCCCAGCAGAGTCGCCAGTTTGTTTGCCATTAAAATTCTTTGATTGCAAATTTCAATACAAACAGAACAGTGTTACAATATAGGACTTAGATGTAGTCCTAGGAGTACACTTTTGTTTATCTGGGTCCCTTGTGCCGATGGAGTGAGTGGTAATACGTTGACTCCGTTGACGATCTGACGACGATTATCGGTTCTCTGAAGGTCTGGATTGCTCTGGGTGCTGGAGCTTGCTGAGAGGAGGAAGACGTTGAGTGTCTGTATCTGCCTCTCTGGTGGTTGTGTGTTCTATCCGTGTGTAGGTAGGTAGGTGTGTGTAAGTATGAAAAAAGGAAATGATCCCTCAATTTATAGCTTTGCAGGCTGGCTGCTCATGTGCGCATATAGGATGCGCCTGTACGCGGGGACACCACGTGTTGATTGCTGAGGGAGGCGCATGAACGATGCGCCCTGATCGAGGGGTTGAATTCTTCATACTGCTATTGTGGACCGACACGTAGCAGAGGAGAAGATCTTTCTGTTGCTGAGATCTTGGATGAGTCGAGTCGAAGGACACGTGTCATCGACCCATGGCTCGGAGATCTCTGATTTGGTGGGGAATAATCTGGTAGGATGCGCCTAAGATTTGGCGCATGAGGAGGCTTTGGCTCGTAACCTTTAGGAGTCACGAACCATTCGGGGCGCATGGCTTTTGAGGCGCATGCGAGGCTTCAGAAGTGACTTAACTCCTGTCTTTCGGGATCAGAGAGCAGTCTGAGGCGCATGGCTTTTGAGGCACATACAGTGCTTTAATGGTGACTTTCCTTCTGTCTTTAGGGATCAGTAAAAAGTCTGAGACGCATGCCTTTTGAGGCGCATGCAGATTTGGGCGCATGGCTGTAGAGGCGCATGCAAGCAGTTGGGTGGCCACGTGGCAGTAGCCGTCGGAGGAAAGTAATGATGATGCTGACGTTGGCGATGCTTCGTCTTCTGAACTGTTCAGACTTGGGAGGCGTGCTGCCAACTCTGTCAATTCATCATTTAATGTTTGTGACATTCGATGGACAGCTGAGTGGGCGCGTCGGTTGGCGTTCCACTAGGCGTATAGGGACGCATGGGGGCGCATCCCTGTGATGTGCTTGGTACTGAAGGGCGCGTCTGTGTGATGTGTTTGATGTTGAAGGGCGCGTCTGTGTGATGTGTTTGATGTTGAAGGGCGCGTCTGTGTGATGCACGGTCTAGCCGACGCATCTGCTTCGTGACACGTCTTTAATGGTGCGACTGTTACGATCTTCGAGTGCTTTAAATAGCTGTTTTGACTTAGCTGAATTCGAAGCGTCCGGTTCATCCATTTAATGCAAATTTATTGCACGGAATTCGAAGAGCCATCCACTTGGCGCATGGGTTTGATTTGCCCGGCCTATAAATAGTGGCATGGAGAGAGTTTGCTTCTCGTTCTCTCACGTTCTTCCAACATGAACTTGTTTACTCGGATGTATTCTGTTGACGAGATGCTCCCGAGGGTGAAGATGCGACGCAATGTCTTCATTGATGCGCTTGAAGGTGACTGTTACATCCAAAAGTCGGAGTCGAGGGCTTCCGAGGCAGGCGGAAGGTGCCTGTTGCATCCAAAGATAGAGATGTTCGAGCCTCGTATTCGTTGTGCAGGAAGAGCCGTAGATCGGAATGGCGGTGCTGCGGGTTTGGGGGTTCTTTCTTCCTTCAAAATAGGTGTAGCCCATTCTGGTTGTGTTGAAAGCTGCTCTTTAGCCGCAGTTTTGATCACGGTCTTCCTTGGCCTTTGGAGGCTCTTTCGAAGCCTCCCCTGGCCACATGTTGGCTTGTGGTGCTTTTCCCTTCCTCGGTTTGGGGAGCTCTTCCTTGAGCTAGAGGGTTGATTGCCACCCTCGTTCTGCTCAATAAATGCTTCATTAGTCGAAGCATTTAGACGGCGGTGAGCCTGGCTGAAAGAGCGGCACATAACTGGGCTGCTGAAGGGATGCACATAACTGAGGATGCACATAACTGAGCTGCTGAAAGGGATGCGCCTTGCTGAGGGCGCATGGTGAGATGCACCTGACTGAGGGCGCATGGTGATTGCTGCGCCTATTTGAGGGCGCATGATGGCTGCTGGCTGTAGACTTAGGATCCTTTCTTTGTAGAAATTCTCCTTTGTACAATTCTTAGACATGTAATAGACTTTTATATGTAATAAAAAGTCTTCTTTCAATGCCTATTTTTGCTGTTTGTGAAGTACTTTGTCCAAGCTCTGGCGCATGTAGTCTGGCGCATGGGCTTTCTGGTTCTAAAATTCCATGCTTCTACATATTTGTCAAGAATGGATTGTCTGAAGGGCTCATTAGCACCATGGATGAGTGCTTGCTAGCAAATAGAGTTCAAGCTAGTGACCATTCTCAAACTATAAATCATGCAAAAACTTTTGAATGTGTTTCTTTAGTGCTTAGAATTGGTCTCCTATGCACAAATGATTTGCCAACAGAGCGAATGGAGATTAAAAAGTGTAGTGAATAATTGTTGTATTTTTATTGATTGGCTACTCCACTATTGTAGGGAGTCTAGCTCCTCTTCATACTATATTTTTCTAATGTGGGACTAAATCCCTTATTAGTTCTCAACACTCCCCCTCAAGATGGGCGATAGATATTAATCATTCCCATCTTGTTACATACCTTTGAAAGACTTAATGAACTAAGATCCTTAGTCAAACAGTCTGCCACTTGTTCTTCTGAGCAAACATGATCAATCTTCAGTATCCCTTGTTCCAGCTTCTCTTTGATGAAAAATTGATCGATCTCGATGTGCTTCGTTCTGTCGTGCTGAACTGGATTGTTAGCTATACTTATTGCAGCTTGACTATCGCTCAGAAGACGTAACGGTACTCCCTTGTCCAGCTTCAACTCTGTCAGCAACGCTTTCACCCACAGCAATTCTGACACTCTTAAGGCCATTGCTCTGTATTCTACTTCAGCTGTAGATCGTGCTACCACTGACTGTTTTTTGCTTATCCATGAGACCCAGTTTCCTCCTACAAAGACACAATATCCCGTGGTAGACCTTCTATCGTCTATGCAGCTCGCCCAGTCTGCATCGCAGTATCTCTCAACTTCTATACATCCATTCTTCTTGAACCATAGCCCTTTCCCTGGCGTCCCTTTTAGATATCTCAAGATCTAAAACACTGCATCCATATGACCCGTTCTTGGATCATGCATGTAGCGACTTACTACACTCACCGCAAATGAGATATCAGGGCGAGTGTGTCCCAGATAAATCAATCTTCCTACAAGTCGTTGATATCTTTTACGATCAACTGGCTCTCCTACTTCTGCTCCCAACTTGTACTTCTGGTCAATTGGAGTGACTGCTGCTTTGCATTCCAGCATCCCTGTCTCCTTCAGCAGATCTAGTGTATATTTTCTCTGTGAGAGAACAATTCTTTGTTCGTCTTCACACACCTCGATACCTAGAAAGTACCTCATCGCTCCTAAATCCTTCACTTCAAACTCCTTCGCGAGTTTTGACTTCAGCTTAGCGATCTCGAATTCATCATTACCTGTGATTACTATATCATCCACGTATATAGCAAGTATAGTGATGTGTCCTCTTGCATGCTGAAGAAAGACCGTATGATCGGCATTTGCTTGATGGTATCATATGCCTGTAACAGCCTTTCTGAATCTGTCAAACCAGGCTCGAGGAGATTGCTTGAGCCCATATAACGACTTCTTTAGTTTGCACACTTTTCTATGCGATGTCCCTCCGTCTGATTCTGTAGCGTAGCACCCTGACGAGAGTTCCATGTACACTTCTTCTTGTAGGTCCCCATGGAGAAAGGCATTCTTCACATCTAATTGGTATAGCTTCCACCATAGTTTGCTGCAATGGAGACCAGAGTTCTTACGGTGCTCATTTTTGCTACTGGAGCAAACGTCTCATCATAGTCGATGCCATATGATTGTGTGTATCCCTTTGCAACCAACCTCGCCTTATATCGTTCCACCTTTCCTTCTGACGTCTCCTTTACTGTGTATACCCATTTGCATCCCACAGTTTTCTTCCTTTTGGGTAATGGAACCAGCTCCCACGTCTTATTTTTCTCCAGTGCCCCAAGTTCTTCCATCATTGCAGCTTTCCACCTTGGATCTTTCTTTGCTTCCTGCCAACTTTTGGGCAACGAAGTAGAGTCTAATGATGCAATGAAGGCTCGATAATTCAAAAAAATGTTAGAATGAGACAGGTAGTTGGCAATATCATGTTCATAATCATCAAAACGACTAGGCGCCTTACCCGCATTGATGCAAAAAGATCTCCTTAAGGGAGCAATAGGTGGTGGAGAGATCATACCATCAGAGTTAGAGAGATCCGCATCAGAATCAGATTGATTCTGTGCGGGGGCAACATCTTCAAGAGTTGGAGCAGGAGTAGACGAGGAACTTGGTACAGTAGGCACAGGGCACTGTACAGGCACAGTACTGGACTTCTGTTGTCTCCTTCTGTAGACTTGGAGCTCCTTTTCCATTGTCTGCTGCTCCCTTTGTTTAACATATGTATCTTCTTCATCTTCTGTATTGGAGTCACTGCTTTCTCCCCCTTTCGTCCAGTTTTCCACGACCGGGCATGGGACCGATCCGACTACCACAGATGGACTTATTTTCTTCCCCTCACATCTAACACCCTCTGTATTAGGTGTGTCAGCAAACGCCGAACCGTCATCCGAAGCATAATATGGTTCCAGTTCTCTGAATGTAACGTCCATGCTTACAAATATCTTTCGCTCAACTGGGCTCCAACATGCGTATCCCTTCTGAGTTACCGTGTACCCGACAAAGACACATTTAACCGCTCTATGATCCAGTTTGCCAATGCCTGGCCTATTATCTTGGATGAAACATACACACCCAAATACTTTCGGTAGAAATGTGTACGTGGTTGCACTAGTAAGCATCTCCAACGGTGTCTTCCAGTCCAATACCTGAGATGGCATTCTGTTGATGAGATAAGAGGCCATTAACACCGCCTGCCCCCATAAGTGTTTCGGGACATTCATAGCCAGCGTCATCGTCCGTGCGACCTCCAGCAGGTGTTTGTTCTTCTGTTTGGCCACACCATTTTGTGCCGGTGTATAGGCACATGAAGTTTGGTGTAGTATTCCATGAGTGGATAAATACTGAGCAACCTGCTTAGTTGTATACTCCGTCCCATTGTCAGACCGTAAGCACTTAATTTTCGTGCCATATTATGTTTCTACCCGGCGATGAAAGTCACAAAACACCTCAAAGACGTCACTTTTGTTATTCATAAGGTTGACCCATGTCACGCGAGTATGACAATCAATAAAAGTGACGAACCATCGAAAATCGTTAATACTGGTTGTAGGACAAGGGCCCGATACGTCCGAATGTATCATATCAAATGCATCTGAACTTCGATGTCCTGAACTCACATACGTGCTTCTGGTATGTTTACCCAACTCACATGCATTACAAAATAACTTCTCTTTATTAGCCCTTTGGTATAAGGACGGATACATTCGACTAATAATTTTAAAAGAAGAATGACCGACACACTGGTGGTGGAGTAGCAATTCATCTTCTACACTGCGCCGTAAATTTTCAGGTGGTGTGTCTGCTACCAGAGATGCCAATACATTGTCCAGTCTAGTCCTGTCCAAGTACCACAACCCCTTATGCCATGTGCCAGTCCTTAGTCGTCGTCCTGTCCCCTTCTCCTGAAAAGTCACCGTTGGAATGTCAAAGGAAACTGTACAGTTAAGATCAAGTATAATGGCACTAATAAAAAGAAGATTGACAGGAAAAGATAGAGCATGTAACACATTGGTGAGAGTGAGAGAAGGGGTGCATGCGACAGTACCTTTATCCATGACAAGGCTGGAGTTACCATCAGCAGTCTGAATGCTCTCCGACGTCGGTAGGTGAGTATAGTCCTGAAACTCACCGCGGGACCCGGTAACATGGCGAGATGCCCCAGAGTCCATAATCCAACCTGGTGGGTGGACAGCAGCCGCAAGAGCACGCGCAGGAATACCTATGCTGGTCTGGGCAAAGCAAGTGATGTGATCCCCCGAGGAAGATGACTCCCCATGACTGCCGTCCGAACCCAGCTTCGTGCTGCGTAACCTCGCGAGGAACTCCTTCTCAAGAGGGGTTAACTCAGCCAGGTGATGTTCGCCCCCTTCTTCTGCCAGATTTGCTTTATGGCCGCCAGAATAATTTCTCCTTCTTCCAGCATAACCGGCTCTACCACCTCGACGTCCTCCGCGGCCCCGTCCACGATCACTCGACAGGGGTTTTGGATAAAATTTGATGTAATGCCCTGAGTCACCACAGTTGTAGCAAACACCAGCCATAGAGGGAGGCTGATTGAAGGTGGCAAGGGCAGACTTGTCAACAGCGGCTTGCTCCCCCTGGAAAGAGCCCTTGTTGGGCATCAATTTCAATCGAGTCTCTTCTTGTGCCATGGCAGCTATGGCTTCTTCCAAGGTTGGAAGTATGGGCTGTGCTAGGAGTACATTCCTTTTATGCTCAAATGCAGGGTTAAGACCCTTCAAGAACTTCATCATCCATTGTCGCGAAATATAATCCAAGAACTTTTGGAAATGTTTGGCAAATGCTAGTTCGACTTGTGCATCTTCCATCCCAAGAGGATCATAGTGATCCAGATCAGACCAGTATTTTTTCAACAGTACGACGTACTCAGAGATGGTACGATCATCCTGGGCCACCCTATCAAGTTCATCCTGCAGTTGGAATACCCGTATAGGATTGTCGGAGCCTGAGTACATATCCTTTAAAGTTCGCCATATATCAGTAGCAGCCTCCATTGCCTCTACATTGCCCGACACCTGGTCGGTCAAGGAGGCTGTCAACCATCCAGCCACAACATTGTTGACAATTTCTCAAATAGCAAACTCCTTTGAGGAGGGATCATCTGGCGCCTTGGTTGGCCATTGACGTAGCCAACCAAGCCTCGTCCCTTGAGCATCCGTAATGCCTGTCGTGACCATTTCAAGTAGTTGGACGTGCCTTCCAACTTCGTCTCCATCTTGTCCAGCTTTCCCATTTTCTAGGGTGACGGATCCATATCAGTATAGATCACATGTGGGGTTGCCTCGGTTAATCTTTTTGATAAAATATCATCAACCAAGGCCTTCATCTCTTCTGCTGTCAGTTTACCACTGATCGAATCCATGACGTCTTCAACTGTGATTCGTCGTCGTCGTCGTCTTCGTCGGCTTCGTCGTCGTCGTCGTCTTCGTCGGCTTCGTCGTCGTCGTCGTCTTCGTCGGTTTCGTCGTCGTCGTCATCTTCGTCGGCTTCGTCATCGTCGTCTTTATGTAAAGTCTCCAACAGAGACCTTACGAATGCGCTGCTAACATGGCCAACGTTGGCGCACGCACGTAGATCCTAATTTGCAGATCAAGAACGGAATATAATAAAGCATTTGTAGTTCCGGAGGACGTAATCTAGGAACAGAAGGTGCAAATAAAGTATTTGACAGCCATCCGTATTCGAATAATAGTCCACATAATCGCGCTCGTAAATTAGGGTTTGTAGGGGGGGTCGGCCGCAGATGTGGTCGGAAGAGAGAGGGGGGCGTCGGGGTCAGCAGGGGGGGCGTCGGGGTTAGCAAGGGGGGGACAGCAGGGGGGCGACGGTGGGCAGGGGGTAGGCGTCGGGGGCAGAGGGCGTCGGCTTGGGGGGGGGGGCGGAGGGGGAAGCAAGGCGGTTGTCGTCGGCGGCAGGGTGGCATCGGCGGCAGGGCCATGGGGGTGGGCGTCGGGCAGGGGGCGTCGGGGCAGGGGGGTTGGCTTTGAGCGGGTTGGAATTTTTTTTGTGTGGTTATGGCTCTGATACCATGTAGTGAATAATTGTTGTATTTTTATTGATTGGCTACTCCACTATTTAGGGAGTCTAGCTTCTCTTCATACTACATTTTTCCAATGTGGGACTAAATCCCTTATTAGTTCTCAACAATAAGGTAAGGAATGAACTGAATGATGTCAAGAAAAAATTCTTTGGGAGAGAATGCTACAAAGAACTGTAAAAATGGTCACAACTAAATGAAAGTGATATGCCTTAACAAAGAATTTAAAAGTTATTTATGATTTCAATATATATCACTCTTGTGTTAGACTTGTTGTCTATTAATAAAACTTCATGGTTATGGAATTATATTATCATCCTTTTACTATAATTCTATTAACATGGTCAGCTCAAGTGAGATATATTGCCAAAAATCTTGTACTTGGTTGTTTGTATTTAGTTTGAATAAAGGAGCAGGTTTTGAAAGTAGCATCTCGATTGCTTCCATTAGCTACCGAACTTCTGTAACAAAGACATCCTAGGGATGTGAAGGTCTTCTACAGATGCCAATTGGGTACCCATCTGAAATGGCCAAAATCAACATTGACTTGGAGATTTGAAAGTCTTGTAATAAGCTAATTGGGTCCCCATCTGAATTAGTTTGGGATATGATGGTCTTCTAATGTTTCGACTTTGGGATAAATTAAAAAATTTATGTCGTTTTTAACATTTTCTTTAGATTTAGCTTATTTTATGACACTTAGAATTTGATTAACTGAATGCCATGAAGAGAGGAACTTACTGGGAGCTATAAGACAATAACTCGGATCTAGGCTAACTCTGATAACCATGGATGAAGTAGTCATTTCATTTGCCTTATTCCTTATTTAAAAATGAAGACAATACTGATTCCATTTTACTTCATCTTAAGATTTGTTGCACAGATACTCCTGTTAAGGACTATATATCTGTCGTATCTGTCTCGTCACATTTGCATCAGTATGTGACACATATTCGACACGACACTTTATGGAAGTCATTTTGTATGATGGATAAAAGAAGGAAGTCAAAAGTCATTGGAAAAAGTTATTTATTATTGCAATACATTTCACTTCTTCTATCAGACTTGTTAGAAACTTTTTGTAATTTATGTCGTTTCCTTTATATACTTTTTGGTTTCTCTTTGTCAATGTAAACCACCTGACCAAAAAGTTCAATTTTCTTGAATTTTGAGTTAATTAGCTAATTAGGTATTAACATATAATCTATAAGTAGTAGATGAGTAGAAACTTTTGAATTATTGGTTAATAAATACTTAATAGAATTATGTTTTATAATTAGTTAGTTTGAATAAATAAAGGGTTTATAATAGATAATAAGTAAGATAAATTTCTTGTAATAAAACA